>JAYESA010000019.1:115916167-116176167 GCA_036927795.1 Iris macrosiphon | reverse complement strand
CTAGACTTTAGTTTTTGAACCAATATTTTTGGGTTAGACTTATGCAACCTTGAAATAGGTAGTTGACCATAGTTGACCATAGTTTGACAATAGTTGACCATAGTTTGACTTTTGACTTATAACTGACTTTTACCTAGAAGTTGACTAGTTTAACTTATTTTCTTTCCGGAACCTTGTATTGATATTGTATTCCATATCTAGGTCTTCGAGGCACCGTATCAGACATCTGTGAGACTATTCTTTGGACTTCAGGCGTGTACATTCTCTGATAGTTTCTCATTTATGATATCCTATATGTTCATTGTATCTAGTGTAGATATCCATGTTCTCTTGATACTATGGTTACACGGATTGGTATATCCGAATCTCGTCATGAGATATTATTCCTTGGTATATGGTGTATATGGTGCAAGGATTGTTTCATTGGTTATCTTGTACATGTACAGACACTAATTCTCAGGAAGACTAGCTATCTTCTTGGGGAATTTCGTGCCATAGCATACCATGGTTGGATCTATTATACCAGTCGAGGATGGGAGTACTCTAGTGTAGATATGTGATCAATACCTCTATTGTATCAAGTACTATTTTTGAAACATGTTAATCATACACCGCACGTATGATTAGCCAGGCCATATATATTGTATCATATTCCCAAGCCGATCATATGTTAAAGCTAGTACTCACACACTTAGTCATTAGTATTCTTGTTCATTGGTATATTGTTCATTATTGTATTTATTCTAATATTTTCTTATTTTATATATCTTATTGTATCAATTATGCATCTTGTATATTCATATCTATTTACTGTTACATAGTTTTTATCATTGATTAGAACTGCTGTTAGAGATGTACTCTGCTCCTTTCCTGACTGGATATATTTTTCCCAGATGACACTGAGGACTGGTACCCTACACATTATGGACCTCAGGATATTGTGGGTCTAGAGTCTGAGACCCTGGCTCAGGAGGGACTTATCCCGACTGAGACAAACGCCCCAGGATTAGTACCTTCTTAGTATTTTTGTACTGAATTTGTCTCCAGCTTATTTTGTTAGTATTCTTTCAACTCATTGATGTATTATTTTAGACTCATGAGTTGTATGTGACCATTCTATTCCTTATCTAATTCATGCTCATTTCCATCTTAGTTCTGTGATTGAGTATATTGTTATTGTTGGTGGCTCATTATATTGTTAGATAGATTACTCAGACAACGTTCTACCCCCGATTATGTGGCGTAGGCTGGGCGTTGTTTCTGACTTGCATCGTTACATCGGGTACGGGTCGTGACATCGATGGAAGATATGTCAAGTCAAACAAAATATTTTCTACCATCGCCACCCAGCGCCACCGCTAGAAGTGTCAGTTGGGGATTCCAATCCGAACCCTGTAATCAGCACAAGGGCCATGTTAAGAGATTAATTATAGCGAGCTGGATTTGAAGACAACGAATAGTTTTCTGGGTAATTCGTTAGTTCAACATAAACAACGATGCCTACAATATCCTTCCATGCTCTATCGCAGAAAGATCTCAACAGCAATATGATTGAGAATAGTCTCCTCTTATGTCTTCTCAGCGGACAAGAAAGCCGATAGAGCCATACTATGATGGTCACCTTCGTAGACTCACCCTTAACGATGACCATGATCAAGTCTCACAAAAAAAAAGATAAGTTTGGGATTGTAGGTAAATTTTGCTCATATTTAAAGGAAAAATATGCTAAAATTTGTCATAGCTCTCGAAAGTTGTTCCTGAAAAGCTGCATCCAGCTCCTGAAAAGCTGCCTGCGTCTCTTCAAAGACCACGTCAAAACCAAAAAGCAAGTCAAAGATATGTGCATGCCAACCACATCAGCATATCTGTTGGAATTCTGCCCTGAGTGCGCGCACAAATATTTCAATAACTTTTATGCTTCTAATTCAAAGTATTTTGAATTCATTTGAACGAATTCAAAAACTTTGAAGGGGGTCTTGTAGAAGCATAAAAAGTGCGCCTCAGATAGATGGTGCAGTTTTCTACAAATAAACCCAACAAAGGAAGAATGGTGCGCTTTCTCTCTATTTAGAGGATGGCACACTCTCTACTTGTTTCAGAAAGAGATACGCACTTTCTTATTTTGGGCTCACTTTCTTGTTTTGGGCGCACTTTCTTGAAACTTCAGAAGATGACACACTTTCTTATTATGGCACACTTTCTTAATGTTACGAAAGTTGGCGCACAAATGTTCAAAGATGCGCATTCTCTCTTAACATTTAATGTAACAGGCTGACAGCTGACAGATACAAAAACCGAAGAGTCAGAAGTCAATATTACAGCTGTGCTGCGGCATGCAGACCCAGGTTGTCATTTAGCGACCCGATCAGTGTGCCAATGTCTTCAGAAGTGCGTCGTTATGCCAATATCTCCAAAAGTGTGACGTTGTTCCAACTTCTTCATAACTGCGCCGTAGTGCAAACTTCTTCAAAAGTACGCTGCTGTGCCAATTTCTTCAGAAGTGCGTCGTAGTGCCAACTTCTTCAGAAGTGTGCCGTTGTGCCAACTTCTTCTGAAATGTGCCGTAGTGCCAACTTCTTCAAAAGTGCATTGTTGTGCCAATGTCTTCAAAAGTGCACCGTTATGCCAATGTCTTCAGAAGTGCGTCATTATGCTAATTTCTTCAGAAGTGCGTCATTGTGCCAATTTCTTCATAAGTGTGTCGTTGTGCCAATTTTTTCGAAGTGCGCCGCTGTGCCAACTTCTTCAGAAGTGCGCCATTGTGCCAATTTCTTCAAAAGTGTGTTGTTGTGCCAATTCCTTCAATAGTGCGTCGTTGTGCCAACTTCTTCAAAAATGTACCGTAGTGCCAATCTTTCCAAAAGTGCGTCAGTCTCTAGACCACTTCTAAAGTGCACATACTATTCTAAGTTACAGTGAGCAGTTATGAGTGAGTGTCTTAAATGCCATACTTCTCGTAAAAAGTATACAAGTAACTGTCCCCACGACCTATGCTTTGCTCGTACAGGAAGCTATGTATCAAGCAGGCAGTAAATTCTACACACACTCATTTAGAACATGGGGTGTTAGTGCACGAAAAGTGTGCGCACAATAGCAAAATAGTGCAGACTGTCCAAAGTGTGCGCACACTCTTTTAACCGCTCATAAAATCTATAAATAAGGGAGAGGGAGGAGCACACGAAGGGAGGGAGAGAAAGGGGCTAGAATTCTCAAGTCTTTGGAATTCAAGAACAGAATGAGAGAAATAGAAGCTTCTCGTGTCGTTGTTGCCAGAGATTTCTTATTGTTTAACTCTCCAAGTTGTTCATAGCATTTCATACATTTCTTTGTCGCGTGTACATTTCTTCGTCGTAGAGTAGTCCAAGGAGTAAAGTGATTATCCGTAGATCAGATCTCCATAGCTATATTTCCCTAGATTCAACTGAACTTAGATTCCTATTTAGGATATTTTTTGTACTTTTCTTTCTTTTTAATAGTTTGTAACGCAAAAGTTTCGTATAAACTTTTTCTTGCAAATTGAGACAATGCTCCAGAGTTAATTAGATACTATATGGGGACAAAAACACAAAGTTGTGTCATCTTATGGCTATCAATCGCAAACGCAAAATTGCTATTTCCCTGCTAATGAAGAGGAATAGTAATAATGTATTTGATCAAGAGGATATCTTAAATGCCCTTTTAGATCATTTCTATAATCTTTTTTAAGCCATAACCACAGATCTAGTTCCTGACTCCATTATTGATAAACTCCCAATGATTGATACTCAAGAGAATGAAGCTATCAACATTATTCCCTCAGCAGAAGAAATTTGGCAAACTATCAAATATAGGCACCCTCTTAAAGCTCCAACTCCTCATGGGTTCCCAGCTCTATTATATCAAAGAAATTGGAATGTGGTTGGCAATGTAATCTCTCTCGTTTAGGAATTTTTTACTAATAAATCTATGCCTACAAATATTGATCACACCTACATTGCGCTTGTTCCAAAGAAAAGCAATCCCATACAGCCTGTTGATTTCAAACCAATTGCTCTTTGTAATATCATTTAAAAAAATTGTTAAAATTACAGCAAATAGGATAAGACCTCTATTCCACAAACTCATTAAATCTTTCCAAAATGCCTTTGTTTTGGGTCACCAAATTTGTGATAACATCATCATTTCCCAAGAAGTAGTTCATTCCATCAGCAATTTACAACATAATTGTATAAGCATGAGTCTTGGACTTTTTCGTAGGTAGCAGAAGATCCAGTGCCTCAGTACCCACGGAAGACAGAATACACATCATCCCCGCGGAAGACTCCACCAAACAATCTCCAGCAAAAGAAAGGGGGAACTCATCATGTCACATATACGTGACTAGCCATACGCTACAGGCAGCGTATCACTTCAAGCCTACAAACTATCATTTCAGACAAGTTAGTAATAAATGTTGATGATCCTTCCAACGTAGCACAATTATAAGGGTCTCCACCCGTGGAACAAAGCCCAGCAGCTCCAACGTGTCCCTATGGAGCATCAAAAGTAGAGTCCTACATCCATGACTCCCACGATGCCATGTCTTCTTCGTTCAAACTGCATCCACATATTCCACAACTCCACCAAGCTCGCACTTCTGACAGTTCCACAAAGTCCACGTCCTTTATGGCTCTACGAGGTCCACGTCTTCCACAACTCCACCAAGCTCGTACTTCTGACAGTTCCACAGAGTCCATGTCCCCTACAGCTCTACGAGTTCCACGTATTCCACAACTCCACCAAGCTCACATTTCTGACAGTTCCACAGAGTCCACGTCCTCTACGGCTCTACGAGGTCCACGTCTTTATGGCTCCTCAACTCCCGTGACCCTTTTCAAATAGCTGATGACATGGAAGTGATTTTGCCTACTTACCCACGTTCGCCACTCTCTCCATTGGCCAACCATGTAGATGTGAAACCGTTTATCAACTATTGGCCATTATCCACCTCCCACAACCGCAATATAGGTTATAACTGAATCAACTGCAAGCCACCGGGCATCTCAAGAAGGAAGCGATCCTTCCTAGGACCACTATACTTATCGGACCCAGTGGAATATGGGCTACACATTATCCGTTATAGTCTACAATCACACCTAAGTAGGTCCCCCCCTCAATGAAAATGATCGGACGATCATCCCTCTATAAATACTCGGCACTTCAAAGCTTTTCAAAGGGCAGCCAAAGCGATAGACGTACAGCAGCCTCAACACCAAGCTCATGCCCGTCCCCCTGTTACATTCTCTCACTCCATAGTTGAATCTGATAGTTAGCGGAGCAAAGAGATCGCACTAATCCGACCTCTACCGCCATACTTCCCCAGAATCTTGGACTTGTCCTCACATCGTTGTACTTATACTCTACTTGTAATTTGGTCTGATGACGAGTTCAATAAAATTTGTTTTCAATCTCTGATCATGTCTCTCAAGCGCAAAAACAAGTTGGTGACTCTACTGGAAAAGGCTTTCTTCAATAATAAGAAGGTTGTGGCACAATGTGACGCACAATCGATAGGAAGTAGCACCGATGCTTTGATCGTGGAGTTTAATCAACAAAAGTTTGAATGGATAATATCCGAGAACCATGCCAAACCATATAGGGAGTCTAATAATGAGAAGTTTCCATGTTGAACCAATATCGCCGTCAATTGTGGTGATCCTGCCAAGCTAGCAGGGACGCACAATTCACTCATCTAAAAAGGATATCGGGTATGTACAGGCAAAGTCAAAGTCATCAGCGGTTACGACAGAGCAATGATCAAGAGAAACCTGTCGAAGTTATTGTCACAAAAATATCTTCCCACAAAATGAAGGCAACGTCATCACCGGCTGTTGATACCAACAGTCAGTGGTATTTTTCCAACCTTGCACATGAATATAAGTCAATACTCCCATTTAAATCTGAAGCATTGCATAAACTACTGTTAGGGGTAGGCACTCCCCCGTAGATAACCTATCCATCAGAGTTGGTTGATACACTGGGGGTAGATGATCCTGTGCAAGCCGATGACTCACCAAAAGTGTCCCAAGGGGTTGCAGCACCATGGGACATGTGCATCAATGGCGAATCACCAAGAGGATACCACATTCATCACCCAACCAGCAAAAGTTTCATGCTAAGCCGATCCAGACCTGCGGGAGCATCTCAACCAAAGGAAAAAAGTCCTTCATAATTTGGAAGTATTGCTTCCTCACTAGGCCTATTGCCACCAAATTCTAATCAAATAATATTGTTCCAAAAATTGTTCAATGCCAATACGACCTTTTTTCTTCAATCGACTCCAAACGGTCTTACCTCCGACTCAAAAATGGCGGCCACTACAAACTTCCAATAAGATATCGTCATATGCTTCTGTCAATATGGGGGGGCACGAGTCCAACCTTAAGAAACCCAGGAGTTCGGAAGAAACCACCCAACTCCCAGCAATGATTATGGTTCCAGCACACTCTGATGGCGAGCAAAAGGCATTAGTCCAGCACGACTCCATTGAAGGCGTCTACCAAAGAACCAGATTGAGGAGTCATTCTACACAATTTGCTACTACCTCTAGGGGGAGCCTATCAATTGGGTTCGAGTCCGAAGCTAAAAGTGTGGAATCAATCTATGCTTCGTCTAATACCTTACCCTCCATCGTCGAGAGAACTAAACTAAACCACATGGCTACACCCGGCGATAACACAAGAGAAGACACTAGTAAATACATGCATAACATGGAAGTGATGCTTAAAGAACAACGACTTCTTCTGATGACCATGCTGACACAACAAGGTCCAAAAGTTGCATCACCTCAACCGACCAACGAAGGTAACCAAGAGATAGGTGCAGCATCTATGGCCCCAGAACCCAAAGACACAAGGAGAAAGACAATGTATGAGGCCGCGATCAAAAGCCTAAAAGGAAAGTTTGAGTCACTTGTCAACCGAGAATATCCAATAGAGGGGGACAAAGCAGTTGGCCCCGCCAACTACAAACCTCCAACTTTTTTACCATACAAATTATCACGACCTACACCCGAATAATCGGGACATGATTACTTGGATACGTCCAGCCTACGCCGCAGCATAGATGGTAGAATATTGTCTAGACCTCAATAGAATTATACTAATACAACTAGTTCTATCATGTACTCAATCACAAAATTTTGAAGGAAGAATGGATAAGGAAGATAATCCAAACAATAATCTAAAAGGAATAAAATTAGAACATGATATAGAAATAAGAAATACTAGTCTAGATCTCTATAGATGTCACTTTATTATCCACTGTGCAAGAGGAGTCTCAACTATAACATCACTCTGAAGTCCAGGAATGTAGAGCACAACTAAAAATATTATCCAGTCAGGATAAATGAGTACAACTCCAACAGTAGTTCCGATTAAATGATAGACTATAAAATAGTAATAGTAATTATAATACATGATGAGAAGGTAAAACTGATAGCATGGAAACGACAAATATGGAAATAGGTAAACAAGAACTATATGGTATAACAGGTAATAAGAAGCAAGTAGACAGAGAAAGTAAGGTATAACTTAATAAGTATAAAGTAGACAAAAAAGAACTGTAACTAACTATGTATTTTGAAGTAGTAGTTTAGATATGTGATCGGCTTAAAAACTTGTACATTATTTATAAGACCCGACTAATCAAACGTGAGTTGTATGATTAACACTCACAATATTTACACTACCATAATGGATATGATCACATATCTAAATAGCACTTTCCCACCGTCGACTAGTACAAGAATCCAAATCAGGATACGTCACAACATATGAATCATAATACAATGTCAAATATCAATACAATGAACAATTGTCCAAAATGAAGGTAACATCTCATGACTGAAGATCCAATGTAACAACCTGTCTACCAACATGTCAGGAATCAAGTATAACATTACTAAGTACATGTATCATAGTAATTATTAAGTAAAAAAAACTATCAGAGAATGTATTTGCCTATGCTCCTGAGCAAAGAACACAAATCAGTGTTCAAACTAGAGTCAAGTGGCCTATATATGAATTGCCAATGTCAATATATGCATGAACCAAATATCACATGGGTTTTATACTAATCTATATCTAGGTTATATCTTTAGTCTATTAGTGATATAACTACGTACATATCCATATTGTAATGAAGACCCGTAAAAAGCTATGTTGTATAGTCAGTTCCTACTTGAAACTGATACTGCACCTATTAGACCTATTTAATCAATTTTGGGGTTAAAGTATGTGGTAGACCTTCGTATCAGATTTTTAAAGCTTCAAACGATCACATTTTTGTGTCCGAAAACTCCTGGAATTGTGAAAACATCGAAACGCGTTTATTTTTCAGATACCTAATGCTCAAACAATTTTATATAAAGTTTCAAATCGAATTAATCTTATTAATTTATATATTTGAAAAGATAACTTTGATGCAGTTCTGTTAAAAAATGAGATATTAATCGGTATCCTGAATTAGAAGCTATAACATTTCTAAGTTGCTATGGCTAATAAAAACGATGATGAATACTATGACGAATTTAGGTTTTTTTGGACAAAATAACACATGTATGCACCTAATTGACACATATGAACACAATTATATAAGAATCACCAATTCTAACCACGCATATCATGAAATATCATCACACGTACCTAGGTATCAAATTTTGGACAAATGGACAAGCAAAACTCAATTTGGAAACAAAATTTCCTTTGGGAACATGTATCAAACATTTGGTGGACACAAATTTATAATTCTACCAAATTGGCCATAGAAAACATAATTATGTAGGATCGAATAAACACCTCTAGAGGGAGGGTAAATAGAGTGCATGTATATGCAGCGGAATAAAAATTACCCAAATAAAAATTAACACAGT
The DNA here is from genome assembly GCA_036927795.1 of Iris macrosiphon. Taxonomy (NCBI): domain Eukaryota; kingdom Viridiplantae; phylum Streptophyta; class Magnoliopsida; order Asparagales; family Iridaceae; genus Iris; species Iris macrosiphon. Next base: position 116,167,277 of record JAYESA010000019.1, on the reverse strand, counting down.
TAGCTAATAATCTAGATATAAAATAACAGTAAGTAAATATATATGTATATATATATAGAGAGAGAGAGATCAACAGTCGCAAACACAATAATGTATACTGGTTTTCCTCTAAGAGGACTAGTCCAGTCCTGAGAACTCTAGCTCAGAGTTGAAATCCACTATGAAGTGAAACACAAGCTTTGAACCGAAGACTTGCAACTTCGTACAGACACGAGCTTTGATCCGAAGGGCTCGAATACTTCTCGAAGTTTTGAACTTCTTGACAAGCTCCTTTTACAACTCTTAAAAACTTTTAACCAAGAACGCACTAGCACTTAAGGCTTTGGAGTTATAAATAACTTAGGATTGGAAAGTGTAAAGGCTATTGAACTGAGGTAATAGAGAAGATAAGAGAAAGTGAATTGAATGAATAAGAATTATGAAAAATCCCTCGATGTTTATAGTATTTTTGTAAACCGAGTTTGCGGCAAATTCTGATGCTAAATGTTTAAATTTTTGAACGTTAGAGCTGAGTCTGCAGCAAGAACTGGTTGCAAGGGTTTACTGGGTCTGGGAATAGAGTTCGGACAGAACTCGCACCGAGTTCGTACCGAGTTCGTTTCTCTTGAATCCAGTCAGAAACATAATTGGTTTGGGTTGGGTTGGGCTAATTTGGTTCTGGAAATATAAGTTGGGTTATTTTCAAAACTCAAAAATATTTTGGCTAAAGCTAATCTGGGTTTAGAAAATATTTTGGGTAGTATCTAAATGTCAAGTGCGACTCGATTTACATATTTTTCTATACTAAACAAATAAAAAAATTACATTAACTCGATATTAAAAATAAGTCGTAGCCTGTCATGACCCGTACTCGGAATTCGGGCATGAGTCATGGGTACGTCCAGCCTATGCCACAACATCGGCGGTATAACGATGTCTAGGTCACAATACTACCTATCACCTCTCACAATGATATATATAATTTTTCAATGATCTCAACTCCATAAGAAGGACAAGATGAATATAAATATGACAACAAATATCAATACTCAATCACATAGTTCTGTAAGGAAGAGAAATGGTACGATAATGATATAAAGGAATCGAGAAGTCTAAAAATAATACATCACACATCCATGAGTCTAGAGTCTAAACAACAACATAAGGATCAAAATAAATATACAACTCAGCGTATCTCAAGTCTATAATCCAACTACAAAATAAAAGCTAGACTCTAAGTCTCTACTAATGGATCCAATACTAGAATGGGATCCTCCTGAAGCTCATGGGTAAAATCCTCGTCGACTCCGGGTCCGTAATAAGTGGAAAAAAAGCCTCGAGATCCTCTAAAAAATGTTATCCAGTCAGGATTGGAGCGAAGCACATAAACTAATAGCAGTTCCATTGATTTAACTAAGACTATAAAATAGTAAGCAATAAAAATACAAGTTAGAAGAAATACTAGATAATAAGAAAACTGGGATGCAGATAATCATTTAAAAAGTAATAATGAACTGTAAATATACAAGGAATAACTGTATCTGCAGGTGAAAACTGGAATAGAGAAATAAACCACTACTAAGTGCCTTAAAATATTAATTATTATGTGATCGGCTTGGGACGTATCAGGCTCTACCATAGCACAAATACAGTAAGGGATTAAGTCAATCAAGTATGATTGACTATGCACAAGTACAGGTAATTGGATCAAGCCAATCATATATAGGGAGCTATGCACAAGTAATAAGGTCAGGCTACACCCTTGTGTAGATGAGGGTGAGCTATGCACAAGTAGGTGTTGTATGATCACATAATCAACTAATACTTTCCCATCCCCGGTTAGTACAATGGATCCAATCATGACTTCTCATGACCGATATATATCATACTAACTCGTGTATCCACTGTGTCAAAATTTAAGCATAACACTACATAGTAATCGTCAAAATAAGAAAACTGTCAGAGAATGTACTCGCCTGAGGTCCTGAGAAAAGTGTGAGGATCGATGCCCAAAATGGAGTCACAAAGACCTAATATCAAATATTAATATTAAAAGGTGAATTAAAGGATGAGCATGATTAACTAACTAAATATGAGGCTTCAAGGTCATGTATAAGTCCACACTCAGGTATACTAGTCAAACTAGCCTTATACTAGTCAATACTAAGGTCTACTAGCTATATCAGGCATTAGTATATAAGTAACTATATGATATTACCTAATACTTACATAGTAGAGTCTAGTTAGTACATAAATACTTATATATAGCTTACAAGTTAATACCACTAACTAATACCAACTCAAGTAACTAATACTAACCATATCAATACTTGATACCAATTAAACTAATTACTAATACTTACTATAACTGGCTAGTACTAATTAAATAATACAGGTACTCACTAAGCTAATAATGGTGCATCACTATACAGTCACTCACTTGAACATCTGATACCTTAAGTATCTGTTCTAGTGTCCTGTCACCACTCCTCCTCCAACGTGTGACTGATACTAACATCCTTTACCTATATACCAACAATGACTTAACTCGTTGTCTACATTATATACTATAACTGGCATGAATAACAAACTCAGATAACTCATCTAACATACACTAACTTGCCCACTTCTCCTGACCATCCTAATACACTCAAAACTCTGATCAGACTGCATCTTCTTGTTGCTGCCACTGCAGCATTACCCCAACCTCCATATATCTGATACACAACCTGGACTGATCCCCTTAATGGATACACCTCTCACTGTTACTATTATCAACTACTGATACACATTTTAATTCACCATACACTAAAATACCAACTAACTCCATCAACACTTACCTCACCCCCTTGCTATTACCTGCTGCTGCTACATCTACTTATAGTTTGATGTGCTTGTTGCTTCTCCAGGTGGCCGACAGTAACTTGCTTTCCATGATGCTATTATTGCTACCCTACTATGTACAGCAGTGGCACAACTACATCCTCCCCCTGATATATGCATACCCGACTCCCCTTCCTAATTTATACTGCAGTAGCTTCTCTTCCTTCTTCCACTTGTACCTTGATGTGTATCAAGTACCATCTCTCCCTTCTCAGATATCCTCTCACTGGCATATACAATATCTGTACATTACCAACACTGCTCGACCTCCAACTAGGCAACACTTCAAACACTAGGACACACTCACACAAGTCAAGCACTCACACTGAAACCTATTGCACATCTAATACTTACTGTCAGTCCTCATGCCCGTACTGTGAACAAAGTCACAGGTGCACATTCCCCCATACAACACCGTTCACATACACTGCCATAACTCGAGCACAGAGACTGTGTGCACAGAGTACTCTCAACCCCTTATCGACTTAAACACAAACACAATATATGCACATCAAATAACCCAAAGTATAAGGTATATATTAACACTTATAATTATATATACTAACATAACTATATTTGTATATAATATAATACTTACCATATACCCAATACAAGTGTCATTAAATCAAACACTTGAAGAGCAACTTGTGATACACCCCAACTAGAGTGTCAAAACTTATAACACTTAATTATAACTAAATATACATATCAAATATAGTTATAAATAACTATTAGTACTTGCTACAAAGGAATTTAGAACTCAAATGCACAAAATCCCTAAATTAGAGCCCCGTATCATACCATGTCATGATACGCCATACTCGTATCCATTTGTGGATATGTATCTACCCCCACACAACCAATCTAACTCTAATTAGGTCTACCAAACTGTCACTACCACATTCTGAAAATAGGGGTATTTTCGACTTTTTATAATTATTAATATTATGGTATTTATATTAAATAATTTCTCGATGAGTGTATTTAAATTAATTATTTTCGTGAGATGGGTAATTAAAATATATTATTATATTCAGTGTTCATTAATGTCTGAGCTGGTAGACTTGACCTAGAGGCCACTAGACGAACACCTAATCGAATAATGGGGATTATGTATTTAATTGTTTTATTTTAGAATTTATTTATTGGAGGTTGTATTTAATTATCGTAATTTATTTGATTGTTGCGCGCTGCCATTGCTTCGATATTTGGAGCGCTACCTGGCTTTTGCCTTCCAACAAATTTCACAACTTTGCCCTAGACATGCCCGCCTTCCATTCTGCCATTTTTTGTAACTCATAATTATGCTTTTTTGTGCTTCATTTTAGCCGCACAAAAATTGTCGCGGACGTTTATTTAAATTCTACATAAATTCTAATTTTGTATCGTTGTGCGTTCCAATCAAAATTGAAGGCAATCCTGACCTATTTTTTGTACGACCCAAATTGGAGTAATATTCTGTTCTGAGTCTTCTTCATTAATGATATTGATGACCCGACCTATTTTGGCCCCATGTACTCCTAATTAATTTTTGAACACAACCTGCATTTATTTCTAATTAAATTGAGGATACTATTTTAACCGATTCTAAAAATTCCAATTTAATTCCAGTGCCCTGCTATTTGAGCCCATACCAAACATACAGCACCCCCTGCCCCCTCCACACTGGAGCCAACACCTGGCCTCCAAGGCTTCCTTGTGTTCAATGCTGTTGGTGGTGGCACTGGTTCCGGTCTTGGCTTGCTTCTCCTTGAGCGACTCTCTGTGGACTATGGCAAGAAGTCTGAGCTCGGCTTTACAGTTTACCCATCATCCCAGGTGTCCACCTCTGTCGTGGAGCCTTACAACAGTGTGCTCTCCACCCGCTCCCTCCTGGAGACAGTGTATGTTGCTTTCCTCCTATGCCCATGTCGTCGCAGCAGAGAATGGATTCCTTGGGCAACTATCTGTTGCTGAGATCACTAACAGTGCCTGTAACCCCTCTCCCCCTCTTTCCTCTTTCACTATGTTAATTAATGTATATGTTTAATTAAGGTATAGTAGTGTGTGTTAATTAATGTATATGTTTAATTAATGTATAGTAGTGTATGTTAATATATAATGTAATGTATTTAATTATTGTATATTATATATGTATATATTTAATATAACTGATATACATGTAAATACGTATATATAGTATATATAATTAATTTGGTATATGTATATATATATTTTGCATATACTTAATATATTCTCAATATATCTAATTGGTGTATATATATATGATATATGATTAATTGGTATATATATATATATTATATGTGTATTTAATTTGGTATATATATATTGTACGTATATATGTTAGTTAAATAGGTTTAATGTGTCTTATACATTTATCAACTAGACGACCCTAGCTGACCAGTATCATGCCAGGCATAGCCCCTGAGTTAGGTATTTGATTGTGTGTTTAGTATAGCATCTGATGCAAATGTTGTATTTGATATGTCTTTAGGACTGTTGGTTCCTCCAGACGGTACTCTGGAACAGGACATTGGTATTACCAGCTAAGGACCCAAGGCGAGTACATTCTCTGATTAGTTTCTTATTTATGATATCCTCTATGTTCACTGTATCTAGTGTAAATATCCATGCTCTTGATACGCTGGTAACACGGATTGGTATACACGGATCTCGTCATGAGATGTTATTCCTTATTCATGGTATAGCTTGTACAAGACTTGTTTCCTTGTGATCTTGTGCATGTACAGATACTGATTTTCGGGTAGATTTGCTACCTCCCTAGGGAATCCCGTGCCATAGCGTACCATGATTGGATCTACTATACTAGTCGAGGGTGGGGAGTATTTTAGTATAGATATGTGATCATACCCAACTCTACATGCATCATAGCTCATCCCATATCTCACGTCGGGTGCGGCCTGACCATTTACATGCTTCATAGCTGTTACGTGTGATTAGCCTGACCTCTACATGCATCATAGCTAACCAACGGTTAGCCTGACCTTACATGAATTATAGCTAATCATATGTAACCAGCCTGATCAAGTTCCCAAGCCGATCACATGTTAAAGCTAGTACTCACACACTTAGTCATAGGATTCTTGCTCATTAACATATTGTTTCTTTTCCTGCATTTACTTACAGTATTTCCAGTATTTCTTTTATTGTACATTTCTCGTACATATACATGCATCTTGTATATTTCCATCTATATACTGCTACATAGTTTATGTCATTAATACAGAACTGCTATTTAGAGATGTACTTTGCTCCTTCCTGACTGGAAAAACATTTTCCAGACTGTGACCTTAGTGGACTTGTTTCCGACACACTTAGGAATTGGATGTTACTGATTGCAGGTATGATTATTTTGTCATTAGACTTGTCTTGTATTTCTTTGCTTGCCTTGATATCTCATCGTGCTTTAGTTTATGTGATTGAGTATTTCCAGCATTATTTTATGATATCCACATCTCCTTATGGAGTTGGGTATTCATGTGAGATTGATTAGATAGTTACATGACCTAGACAGCGTTCTACCGCCGATGCTGCGGCGTAGGCTGGACGTACCCGCTCACTCGTGCCCCTAAACTGGTTGCGGGTCGTGACACATTTTAGAGGTGGCCCATGCAGGTCAGACTTCGCAAGTTGTGCGATGTCGTGGTAGTGCGACGTATTAGTTGTACTACTGCGTGCCTGCTATAGAATATAGGACATAGGATACTAGGATGAGAGAGGATACTCAATCACAAATTCTTGAGAGATTCCTGGGATGACCCCTTGAGAATCTTATTAAAATTTCTAATTTTAAATACTTCGCCTTGTTCCCGTCCGTCCTCACTCATTGATATTGAATTTGTTTATTGTTGATCAGTTATTAAATTAGGATCTTGGGTTCATTGTAGAGTTGATTTCATGCCGAGATGAAATTTTATGGACTAAATTTTACGATATCATCTGATGACATATATTGATAAGAACAGTGAGAAGGGTGAAACGTCTGCTTTGGTTATAGAACCTAGAGGTTATCGCAGCCGTACCGGTTGGCGTAGCGAATATTCTAGATGATATGATTATAGGGTTGCGTACTTTAGTTACGGAACCTGTCGTTTATCTCACCTATGCTTACTGGCATGGCGAGGATTCTCAGCGTCATGATTTCTGACCGACATGTATGATTATCAGGTTGTGTCTTAAAAATTTGTTCTTAAAGTATCATCTCAATACTTATCTATTTCTGTTATACCAGATTTTTTTCCATCGTTTCTTTTGTTGCTAGCAGTAGAAACACCTTCAGTCCTCAATCCAGTCTTTTTGAGCTCCTATTCTTTGAGGATTCCTTGTTAAGTATGATAATTAATGACTTGTAATTATGTCTGTGTCTTGAGTATTAGTATGGACTGAGTGTTGCTAGTGAGTCGTAAGTGTTCCTAGTTGGATATGTGAGCAGTAGGCCTTAAGCTAGAATTAAACCATAGCATAGTACCTTGTAACAATGGTTCTAGGATAAGTGTCATTAGAGACTGAGAGTAGAGGGATAGTATAGAGTATCAGTGATAGTTCCTAGAGTTAGTATCAGAGCCAACATACCCGTCCTGGATGATCATGATTATGTAATTGGATGATCTATGTAAACAATTAAGTATCCAGGAATTGTGTTAAGGATTAATGGTGCATGATATTCAATTTGATAATTGATATCGGGAGTGTTAAAGGTAAGGAACTGTATATGCATAAAGAGTTAATGAGATGTCATGAGTAGAGAAATATCGGAATTGGAAAGGAAAAATGGTGAAGCATATCACAGATTAGTTTAACAGGCTATAAGAGGTTAAAGGGAAATACATATACATCAATCGAGATGAAGAACCATATGCTTGCCCATGAGAGTAAAGAAACATGAGTGTTATAGAAGGTACAGGTAATCATGAGTTCTAATGAGCTTGATGAGATGATCCATTAATGAAGCTAGTGATATAATACCAAGAGTGCTAATGGTTCTATATCGAGGATTAGTCGAGAATGACGCTAATAATAGTAAGCACTCTGTGTGATGATAATTGGATGATATACCAGTTAATATAGATTGAAAATCATGGAAGAAAATACATGTGATGATAACTTTGATTATTGGAGGTAATAGTATAAGTGATTCGGGCAGTACAATTTTAGTACCCAGTTAAGAGTTGTAGACAATAGGTGTATTGAGTGCACCTCGAGTATTAGAGAACGTGAGCACTTATATGTATATATGTGGATTACAAATTAGAGAGTGGAAATAAATTTTAATTTTTGAGAATTATTGAGGAGTTGAGATTTATGTCATTAAATTTTTGAGGATTCCAAATTTGATTCAATAAACAGGGTCAAGGCTATAAAGATTTTAGAAGTGATTAAAATTTTATTTCGATGTTGAGTATCTGACTTTTGAGGAAATATATGCATTTTATTTTTAATTTGTTCGAGAAGTTAAACCTTGACGATTATTTTGAGGATTCATTTCATGGTGGATGAAAAGTATATATATTAATATATGAGTAGATGATATACATGTGTAAGGATCTGATGACTTGAGCATGATTGAGATGGCACCGCAGACTGACTTGGGTGTCCATCTAGAGTTGTATTGGAGAGAGCAGTACTTAGTATGGTGTGTTACACTTGGTGTGCTCTTGAGTGATGAGAACAAATAGTATGGACAATTGTAGTAGGAACGGGAACTGACAGAGGGTATGGTACTAAGGAGATAGAGGTATCAACTTGGATGCATTATTGAATCATGGTTATATTAGAGATTTTTGGCATCAGATTTAGGTGTTAATAGACAGGTGTGTGCCATATGGATATATTTATGGATCTTGTGGATTAATGACTAGTTGATATGGGTACCAGTGTACAGGAATAGGAATTAGTTAGTGAATATGCTAGAGTTAAGAGTATGTTAGAGGTAAGGGATACCGCAAGAAATATGTTAGCGGGTTCCTTCTTTTTCCCATGTTGTTTTCGTCTTTTGATTGATTGATTTCCCTAGTATTGTAGTTCGTATGCATGATTTTCTTGTTAGAATATAGCTAGTAGTGCACCCTGACCGAGACTGCAGTACCATGATAAAAGACACATGACCTATATATTTTCTTAGATTGCATGGCTGTAGGTAGAATTCTCTTAAACCATGATCATTAGGGTTTTGACCATAGCAAAGATCTATGACAAGGTTATGACTTGACAAAAAGGGGCAAGATGATTGAAATTTGTGGATAAGCATTAATTTAAATAAAGAATTAAGGGGTTAATGTAACAGAATTGATGGATCATTGATTTTACGAAGATTGAGGTATGATTGAAATTCGAGGATAAACATTAACTTAAATGGAGAGTTAAGAAATTAACATGGCAGAATTGAGGATTTATTAATTTTAAGAAGGTTATGATATGATTGAATTGGTTATTAAAATTTGAGAAAATTAGGAAAATTATCATTTTACCAATTTGATTACAAGATAGGAATTTAAATTTATATGATGAATATTGCATTTGAAGATTCCGTAAGTATCGTCTCATTGAGTATTTTGAGGAAAAAGGAAATCAGGAAATAAAATCGCTAATAGGATAGTGTCGAAATCAATTCTCGGGATGAGGATTTAGATTTTGAATATGCATTAATTGGATTTAAATTGAGGAGTAAAAATTATTAACGGGTTGGTGTTTAAATTCAAACTTTTCGGATGACATTTCCAATTTTATGAATATAGTGGATTAATTAAATTGAAGAGTTGGATTTATGGATTGTGTTTTAGATGGGAGTCTTAATGTGTATTAAGTGAACTAGAGGTTTGGATGTCAAAATTCGAGTATTTAATTTCTTAAATTTAAATTCGAAGAAAATTGTGAGGAAATGGAAACTGATTTTTTATTTTTTAATTTCGAGGATATTGCAAGAATACAGTAATTTCAGAAAGTTTGAAGGTTGTGAAACGACAAGGTGGGTTATTTCAGGATTATGTGAGTTGGTGAATTTAACCGTTGATGGAAAATAATATAATGAATAAACACTACTATGAGGACTTTAAATTTTGAGGACGAAATTCTTTTAAGGAGGGTAGACTTGTCACTACCACATTCTGAAAATAGGGGTATTTTCGACTTTTTATAATTATTAATATTATGGTATTTATATTAAATGATTTCTCGATGAGTGTATTTAAATTAATTAATTTCGTGAGATGGGTAATTAAAATATATTATTATATTCAGTGTTCATTAATGTCTGAGCTGGTAGACTTGACCTAGAGGCCACTAGACGAACACCTAATCGAATAATGGGGATTATGTATTTAATTGTTTTATTTTAGAATTTATTTATTGGAGGTTGTATTTAATTACCGTAATTTATTTGATTGTTGCGCGCTGCCGTTGCTTCGATATTTGGAGCGCTACCTGGCTTTTACCTTCCAACAAATTTCACAACTTTCCCTAGACATGCCCGCCTTCCATTCTGCCATTTTTTGTAACTCATAATTATGCTTTTTTGTGCTTTATTTTAGCCGCACAAAAATCGTCGCGGACGTTTATTTAAATTCTACATAAATTCTAATTTTGTATCGTTGTACGTTCCAATCAAAATTGGAGGCAATCCTGACCTATTTTTCATACGACCCAAATTGGAGTAATATTCTGTTCTGAGTCTTCTTCATTAATGATATTGATGACCCGACCTGATTTTGGCCCCATGTACTTCTAATTAATTTTTGAACACAACTTCATTTATTTCTAATTAAATTGAGGATACTATTTTAACCGATTCTAAAAATCCCAATTTAATTCCAGTGCCCTGCTATTTGAGCCCATACCAAACATACAGCACCCCCTGCCCCCTCCACATCGGAGCCAACACCTGGCCTCCAAGGCTTCCTTGTGTTCAATGCTGTTGGTGGTGGCACTGGTTCCGGTCTTGGCTTGCTTCTCCTTGAGCGACTCTCTGTGGACTATGGCAAGAAGTCTGAGCTCGGCTTTACAGTTTACCCATCATCCCAGGTGTCCACCTCTGTCGTGGAGCCTTACAACAGTGTGCTCTCCACCCGCTCCCTCCTGGAGACAGTGTATGTTGCTTTCCTCCTATGCCCCTGTCGTCGCCGCAGAGAATGCATTCCTTGGGCAACTATCTGTTGCTGAGATCACTAACAGTGCCTGTAAGCCCTCTCCCCCTCTTCCCTCCTTCACTATGTTAATTAATGTATATGTTTAATTAAGGTATAGTAGTGTGTGTTAATTAATGTATATGTTTAATTAATGTATAGTAGTGTATGTTAATATATAATGTAGTGTATTTAATTAGTATATATTGCATATGTATATATTTAATATAACTGATATACATGTAAATATGTATATATAGTATATATAATTAATTTGGTATATGTATATATATATTTTGCATATACTTAATATATTCTTAATATATCTAATTGGTGTATATATATATGATATATGATTAATTGGTATATATATATATATTATATGTGTATTTAATTTGGTATATATATATATTGTAAGTATATATGTTAGTTAAATAGGTTTAATGTGTCTTATACATCTATCTACTAGACGACCCTAGCTGACCAGTATCATGCCAGGCATAGCCCCTGAGTTAGGTATTTGATTGTGTATTTAGTATAGCATCTGATGCAAATATTGTATTTGATATGTCTTTAGGACTGTTGGTTCCTCCAGACGGTACTCTAGAACAGGATATTGGTATTACCCGCTAAGGACCCAAGGCGAGTACATTCTCTGATTAGTTTCTTATTTATGATATCCTCTATGTTCACTGTATCTAGTGTAAATATCCATTCTCTTGACACGTTGGTTACACGGATTGGTATACACGGATCTCGTCATGAGATGTTATTCCTTATTCATGGTGTAGCTTGTACAAGACTTGTTTCCTTGTTATCTTGTGCATGTACAGACACTGATTTCCGGGGAGATTTGCTACCTCCCTAGGGAATCCCGTGCCATAGCGTACCATGATTGGATCTACTATACCAGTTGGGGGTGGGGAGTATTTTAGTATAGATATGTTATCATACCCAACTCTACATGTATCATAGCTTACCCCACATCTCACGTTGGGTGCGGCCTGACCATTTACATGCTTCATAGCTGTTACGTGTGATTAGCCTGACCTCTACATGCATCATAGCTAACCAACGGTTAGCCTGACCTTACATGAATCATAGCTAATCACATGTAACCAGCCTGATCAAGTTCCCAAGCCGATCACATGTTAAAGCTAGTACTCACACACTTAGTCATAGGATTCTTGCTCATTGATATATTGTTTCTTTTCCTGCATTTACTTACAGTATTTCCAGTATTTCTTTTATTGTACATTTCTCGTACATATACATGCATCTTGTATATTTCTATCTATATACTGCTACATAGTTTATGTCATTAATACAGAACTGCTATTTAGAGATGTACTTTGCTCCTTCCTGACTGGAAAAATATTTTCCAGACTGTGACCTTAGTGGACTTGTTTCCGACACACTTGGGAATTGGATGTTACTGATTGCAGGTATGATTATTTTGTCATTAGACTTGTCTTGTATTTCTTTGCTTGCCTTGATATCTCATCGTTCTTTAGTTTATGTGATTGAGTATTTCCAGCATTATTTTATGATATCCACGTCTCCTTATGGAGTTGGGTATTCATGTGAGATTGATTAGATAGTTACATGACCTAGACAGCGTTCTACCGCCGATACTGCGGCGTAGGCTGGACGTACCCACGCACTCGTGCCCCTAAACTAGGTGCGGGTCGTGACACTAATAAAAAACACTTGGTGTCCCATTCTCGGATTTCTCCTAAAATGGATACCAAACACAATGTAGAAATCTCAATAAGGGTCAATAGGAGTCAAACTCTTCCCTATGGGTAGCCCTAATGTATGGGTACATTCTAAAGGTTTTAAAATACTAAATTGAACTAATTAGAGAAGGGATTTCATAATTTAACTATTGAAAGATGGATTCCCAATGAAAGCCAATAGGACACGTTGTGGACACAGCACCAAGCCAAACTCTTTTTTCTCCAAGGTTCATGCACCCACTAGCTTCTAGGTCTTCTAGATGATAGAAATGAGAGGGATTGGACTTAATTTAGTGGAATATGGAAGAGGAATGAAGCTATTTAGGAAGAACCCTAATTTGGAAATAAAGGGAATGAGGAATGAGAGGAGAGAGAGTGTCTCCCCCCTTCTATTAGGGTTGGCCCCTATTTTCTAGGGTTTGGCTAATGCAAAATGTCTGTGATGCCCCCTATGGTTTGTCATAAAGAAAAGGGTTAGCTAGGAATCTTCTCTTCTTATTGAAGATTAAGCCTAAATACTAAATAGAATATTTGGTTGACTAACAAGGGTCCAAATAGGCTACTCTAATTTGTTGGTCAAGTTGTCATGACAAGTTGGTTAGTCCACTAGGGTCTTGTCTAGTCAATTAATCTAATCACTAACTACTAATAATTTATTAGTCATATAATATAGCATGCATATTTATATAAATAAATATTATAACGCAATAATTCTAATAATTCTAATAATTATAAAATGACAAAAATATCCCTATTATAGAAATATGGTAGTGACAAGTCTACCCTCCTTAAAATAATTTTGTCCTCGAAATTAAAACTAAACAATCACAAGAACACATAAAGCAAGAAGAACTATACCCAAGGCTCGAAGAGATACGGGTACTGCTCGCGCATTTTATCCTTCCTCTACTAGGTTGACTCACCTGGAGAATAATGTCTCCACGCGACGCGAACCAAAGGAATGGTCTGGTTTCGTAGCACCTTCTCCCTGCGATCCAAAATCTCCATAGGCTGTTCTGGATAGCTGAGAGTCATACCAACCTCGATCTTTGAGTGATCTAGTATGTGACTGGGATCTGCTATGTTCCATATCAGCTGTGACACATGAAATACGTCATATACTTCCTCTAATACAGGCGACAAATCTAGTATATAAACCACTGCACTGACCCTCACAAGAACACTAAAGTGTCTGATGTACCGTGGACTAAGCTTTCCTCCTCTACTAAAGAGAATTGTGTCTCGTGTCAGAGAAATACTCAGAAACACCAGATCGCCCACCTAAAATAAATACAGCCTTAACATGCAATCTAAAACAAAGCAATCATAAGCAATATAAAACTTAACTTATACCTCAAACTCTAGTGGTCTCCGGTGGATATCGTCCTAATGCGGTTATTTGTCCTTCACCACCCAAAGTCTATCTCTAATCAGCTTGACCTTCTCAGCTAAATCCACGACCATCTTTGGCCCCAACAAGGCTCTCTCACCGACATTATCCCAAGATAAAGGCATGCAATAGCTTCGTCCATATAAAGCCTCAAATGGTGACATCTTAATACTGGCCTAGTAACTATTATTGTAAGCAAAAACTACCAGGTGCAAATAATCCTCCAAAGAACCTCCGAGATCCAAAACATAAGTGCGAAGCATATCCTCGAGAGTCTGAATAGTCCTCCCTGACTGTTCGTTTGTTTAGGGGTGATATGCGGTATTGAACTTGAGCTGAGTACCCAAGCTAGCCTGCAAACTCCTCCAAAAGTGGAAAGTAAAATGACTATCCTGTTTTAAGACGATGCTCATAGGAACTTCATGTAATCTGATAATCTGCGGCACGCACATCTTCGCTAGCTTCTCCGTAGATGTACCCACTTTAAATGGTAAAAAGTATACTGATTTGGTTAACATGTTTACGATGAATCAAATTGCGTCTTTCTCTCCCACTTCCACTCCAAAATAAAATCCATGATCACATGCTCCCACTTCCACTCTAGAATGGGTAAAGGCTGAAGCAATCCACATGGCCTCTATCAATCTGGCTTTACCAGTTGGCATACCAGACATCTGGATACGAAGCTCGCTAGCTTTTGCTCTGTACCATACCAACATACGTGATCTTTCAGATCTCGATATATCTTGTTGGCACCTGGATGCATCGAGAACTGAGAGTTATGCGCCTCCTACAGAACCTCCTCGCATAACTCTCCACTCAGCACACATAATCTTATACAGTGTTGTAATAATCCATCGTCAGCAATGTTAAAGTCCTCCAATAATCCTGCTAGAACGTGTACTATGATGCTCCTTAAAGTATTATCCTTGAACTACGTAGCCCTGATCCTGTCCATCAGCTCTGGCTGTATCTGTAATCTATATAACTGTATCTGTAATCTATATAACTGTATCTTGATACTAGGATCTACCACTTCGATGCTCAAACTCTCAAGGTCGGCCAACAAGTGTCTGTCTGTCATTAAGAACATAGCCACTGGATACCTGCTCAAGGCATTGGCGACTATATTGGCCTTCCCTGGGTGGTACTGTAATGATATGTCAAAGTCCTTCATCAACTCCAACTATCTCCTCTGCCTCATTTTTAGCTCTTTTTGTGTGAAAATATACTTCAAACTTTTGTGCTCTGTGAAGATCTTCATGCGCTCTCCGTACATATAGTGTTTCCATAGCTTTAGAGTAAAGATGACCGCTGCCAACTCTAAATCATGGGTGGGGTAGTTCTTCTTATGAGGACGTAATTGCCTAAAAGCATAGGAAATCACATTCCCATGCTGCTGAAGAACGCAACCCAAACCCTTTCCTCAAGCATCACTAAAGATAGTGAATCCGCCTGACCCTGATGGCAACGGTAACACTGGAGTTATCGTCAATCTCTTTTTCATCTCATCAAAAGCAGCCTAACAATTCGCTGTCCAGATAAACTATACATCCTTTCTGGTCAGCCTAGTCATCGGCTCTGCAATCCTGGAGAAGTCTTGTACAAATCTTCTGTAGTAGCTTGTTCGCCCCAGAAAACTCATAATCTCTGCCAGTGAACTCGGGGTAGACCACGACTCCACAGCGACGATCTTCTTCGGGTCAACTGAGATTCTGTCACCTATCACCATTTGTCCAAGGAATTCAACCTTGTCGAGAAAAAACTCATACTTCGAAAGCTTTCCATAAAGCTTCTCATTCCTGAGAATCTCCAGTAATATCCTCAGTTGCTCCTTGTGCTCCTTTGGCGTCTTCGAATACACCAATATATCAAAAATTAACACCACCAAGAACTTATCAAGGTACTGGTGGAACACCGTGTTCATCAGGTTCATCAATATTGCCGGCGCATTGGTCAACCCAAACGGCATCACCATGAACTCGAACTGGCTATACCGAGTCCTGAAATTTATATTCAAAATATCCTCCTTCTTCACTTTTACCTGGTGGTAGCCTGACCTTAAGTCTATCTTTGAGAATACCTACACTCCGCTCAACTGATCGAAGAGATCATCTATCCTCGGCAGCCAGTATTTGTTCTTGATAGTGAGGTTGTTTAGATCCCTGTGGTAGAAATACATGCGTACCATCCCATCCTTCTTTGTCTCAAACAATATCGGAGCACCCTATGGTGATGAAGTGGATCTGATGAATCCCTTGTCCTACAACTCATCAACTTGCTTCTTCAACTCTGCCAGTTCGATGTTGTTGATCCTATAGATGTACGGTGATATTGGCTCTACGCCTGGCACTAAGTCTATAGAGAACTCAACATCTCTGCTTAGTGGCAATCCTGGAAACTCCTCTGGAAAAATTTCCAGGAACTTCGCTATCAAAGGATGTGGTAGCTCCTTCTCTTCCACTATAGCTCCATAAAATATGCCCTTGTTTCGCTCTGTTGCTCCTTTGGCAAACTCGACTCTGGCTCTCCTAGCGGTCAAAATATTAATCTACCTCTACGATAATCTATAGTAGCATAGTGCCTACTCAACCAATCCATCCGGAGTACAATATCATATCCCAGAAGTGGCATTACGAGTAAGCACACGCTCAACTCTCGGCCTTCCAATAAAACTCTTCAATCCTTGCAAAAATTACTAACTAGGATAACGCCTTTCCCAGTCATGATCTTGCAAGTCCTAGCCAAGGGTTCCGTCTCTAAATGATGCTTAAGAGCAAAAGATATAGATACAAAACTATAGGAAACACCGAAATTAAAAAAAACAAATGCTGGAATAGAATCGAGAACAACTAAATCGGTAATCATGTCTTCCTCTAGCTCGGTCTCCTCAACCATCGTGGCAAAACTCGCCCCTGAGGTGCACCTCTCTGCTGTTGCTGGTACTGAGCAAAGCTCTGTTGCTCTGACAGAAGTGGAGGTTCCCTCTACTGAACTGCAGGTGGTCTCGCTGGTGCTCCCTGAACCGGTGCTTTAGCTGGTCCTCCCTGAGCTAGACGAGCTAAACAATCTCTCAGCTAGTGGCCGGGTGACCCACAGAAAAGGAACACTCCCAACCTCTTCAGACAAACCTCCCTGGTATGACCTAGCTTTCTACATAATACATAATGTATAGCCTGTTGTCCCTGCCTCTGTGGCAAGTGATGACCATGAGCTGGTGCCTGGTGCTGTTGATGATGGTGCTGGAACGATCTCTGCTATTGCTAAAATTGGGGACGCTTGGCCATTCCCGAGCTACCACTCGCCCCTCCAGAAATATTGTGCCCTCTCTTAGGCCTTAGGTTCAGATCATCCTCAGTAATCTGAGAATCCATCAAAATGCCCTCAAAGGTAGCAGTGCGACGTCTGAAAGTACGAGACTTGATCTCTCTCATCAGCCCCTTCCAGAACTTTCAAGCTCGATCTCCTGGGTCTCGAATCATCAATGGTGCAAAATAACTCAAGCGATAAAACTCTGCAGCATACTCGTCGACCGACATGTTTCCTTGGACCAAGTTATGAAACTGACTCTCTAAGGCTCCCAAGGCTACGTCAGGAAAGAACTTCTCCTTAAAGAAATCCTTGAAGGCCTCCCAAGTAAGTCCTCGAACAACAAGTTTCAGCTCCGTACGATGCCACGTGAGTGCAATATCGAACATCTAACTGTCGGCGGCCTCAATCTTCACGCTCTCTGGAATTTGAGCCAAATGGAGGTTCCTCTCTATGTCTTCCAACCATTTAACATCATAGAGTATCCCCTCGATACCCTTGAACACCCGAGGAGACATCCTCTTAAATTCTATTATAGTGTCTGGCCTTTGCTAGTGTTGCTGGTCAGGGTGCTGCTACTGCTGGGCGACTGTCTACCGCATGTAGAGCCACCTGGTAGGCATTCTCCATGCTCTCCCTTATCAGCTCTATCTGCGCTTGGTGTGCCTTTGCCTGCACCCTCTGCCCCTCAGCCTAAACTCGCTGAGCCTCTGCCTATATCCTCTATTCATCCACAATGCCCTGGATCGAAGCGAACATTTGTGCCCCATCAGCAAGCACACCTCCCAAAAATAGAATCTACAGTGGTGGTGGTGGAAGGTCCTCTATAACAGCCGATACAACCCTCCGGACAGGTGAGGAACGAGAACCCCCGAAGGCTGCTGAAACTTCTACATGAACAGGTGAAGTAGGAAGAGCAACTCCAGCTGTCCAGGTAGCAGGTCGAGAGATGGCAGACCTCTCGGAAGCTGGGGGTCCCGATCTCTGTGACCTGGTCTTTGGCGGCATCCTGAAGATAAATCAAAACAAGAAAAAATCAATTAAAGCAAAAGATACGAAATTATCAAAGGACAGTAAAATTTAAAGTAATTATTCAGAATGGTAAGAATATCAGATTTAATAAACGAGAAAATTTCCTAATTGTGATTGAGTATACTCTCATTCTATAAACGAGAAAATTTTCTAAATGTGATGGTACTAGTTGCGACTTCTACTTACTTCTTGACCTGCATGGGCCAGCACAAAAATGTGTCACAAACCATATCCAAATGTTGGACATGAGTCGTGGGTACGTCCAGTC
Source organism: Iris macrosiphon (assembly GCA_036927795.1). Taxonomy (NCBI): domain Eukaryota; kingdom Viridiplantae; phylum Streptophyta; class Magnoliopsida; order Asparagales; family Iridaceae; genus Iris; species Iris macrosiphon. Next base: position 116,148,539 of record JAYESA010000019.1, on the reverse strand, counting down.
TACGCTGCAACATCGGTGGTAGAATATTGTCTAGGTTATAATACTACCTATCACCTTTCCCAATGATATATATAACTGATCAATGATTTTAACTCCATAAGGAGGACAAGATGAATATAAATATGACAATAAATATCAATACTCAATCACATAGTTCTATAAGGAAGAGAAATGGCACGATAATGATATAAAAGAAAATAGAAGTCTAAAAATAATACATCACACATCCATGAGTCTAGAGTCTAAACAACAACATATGGATCCAAATAAATATATCCCTCTTGAAAACAATTTCTGGTAAGGTACTCACCAGCTTTTTAGTAGAAAGTCTTACAATTGTGTCCATATTGGCATGTCCTAAACGCATGTGCCATAGCCATCATTCATCCTTGTTGGCATATAGGCATCTACCTACGTGGTTAGTATATTCCAAAAGATAAAATACATAAATATTGTCTTCCCTTATTCTTTGAAATATTGTTTTACCATGAATAAGCTGCAAAGGTCGAGAAGTACTTACAGCGTTAATTGATTTAATGGAGAAATTTGTAGCTTTATTCTTTTCACATTGACTACAGACCATATCCTTCTTAAAAATAATTTCTAGTAAGGCTCTCACCAGCTATTTAGTAGAAAGTCTTACAATTTTGTTCGTATTGGCATGTCCTCAACGCATGTGCCATGGCCAGCTTTCATCCTTGTTGGCATATAGGAATCTACCTGCGTGGTTAGTATCTTTCAAAAGATAAAATACATAAATATTGTCTTCCCTTATTCCTTAAAATATTGTTTCACCATTTGATCTATTAATTATAGAGAATTTGTCTTTACGAAATAAAAGTCATAACCGTGATCGGCTAAGTAATTAATGCTCAGAAGGTAATGTTTCAATTCAGTAACAAGACAAACATCTTTAATTATTGGACAGGGAGACATACCAACATCATTGTTACCTATAATGTACCCTTTCAAGTTGTTGTCGAAGAAAACATATCCTTCTTTCTTCATCAATAGTGTTGCGAATAGAGATGCATCACCAGTCATGTGCCGTGAGCAACCGTTGTCGAGGATCCATTTTCTTTTAGAATGGGAAGGGCAGTCTACCTACAAAATAATTTACAGATATAACCTTTGGTACCCATTTCATGAAGGGTCCTAGAGTGTTAGTCTTTGGTACCCACTTATATACATTGATATCAACTACTTTTCTAAGTCTACAGAATAAAAAGATGTGACCATTAGTACCATAATAATGATATTTAGTATTAAAATAATGATTGGATCTATTGCTGGTATAATGGGTATATTGTGTGGTCTTATAAGAAGTGTGTAGATACTTATAATAGAATGCATGATTAGAAGGTTTGGCCTTCTTGGGCCGTGTCTTATGAGTGTCCTTGAGTTTTGAGTGACTCGTGTTAGATTGGGAAGCAGTCTGTACAGGCTATTTTCCTAATCTAATTTTCAACTTTTTGGATGTGTCATACAGTTCAGTGTATTTAGTAGTCAAGGCATCAAATCTAATAAGTGCACAACTATTTTTCTTCTTCTCTATCATAAACTCTTCTATGACCTTGGCATAGTCCTTGTCTTTCTGTTCAATACTTAGTAAAGCTTCTTGCAAGTTTAATCTAATAGCAGGTAATTTATTTGTGTCGCTAGATGATTGTGTTTCTCTAATATTATCTAAAAGTGTAGACAATCTATTGATCTCTAGCTTGCGTGTTTTGAGTTCCTTCTTGGTGTCCTTGTATTTATCTAAAAGTGTCTTCTGGTCACTAAGAAGATCACTAAAAGCATCACCCAATTCATCAAAAGTAAAATCGTCATAAAGTGGATTGTCAGATATCTTATCGAAGGCTATTAGACAAACATTGGCAACGTCTTGTAATTTATCATCATCTGAGTCGCAGCTTTACTTTCGTACCAAATGCTTGTGTTAGCATACTTTCGGGAGGATGGTCGCTTTGTAGATTTTTTTTCATCTTCTTCGGAGTTACATGCTTCATTGTTATTCCTGCTTTCATGAGTTGCTTCCAGTAGTTTCCAGATCTTATATGATGTATTGCATATAAAGATGCGATTGAACTCATGCTTGTCTAGAGCACAGTAAAGAGCATACATTGCCTTTGCATCAAGACTTGCTGCATTTTCTTCTTCTTCAGTATAATCATCTTCTAATTTGTCAACCTTTTTGTAACCATTAATGACATACGACCATAAATCATAACCAAGTAATTTCAAAAAAAAATTATCTGTATTTTTTAATAAATATAATCAGTACCGTCAAATGAAGGTGGCTTATCTGGATTTTGACCTTCACTAATTCTGGTAAAAAAATGTCATATAGTTTCCATGTGTATTCTATAGTATATAGTCTAAGCATAGTTAATATAACCAGCTCTGATACCAATTGTAGGATCGAATAGACACCTCTAGAGGGGGGTTAATAGAGTGTGTGTGTATATACAATAAAATAAAAATCACTCAAATATAAATTAACACATTTATCTAACAATCTAGATATAAAATAACAGTAAGTAAATAAAGAGAGAGAGAGAGAGAGAGAGAGAGAGAGAGAGAGAGAGAAATAAGTAGTCGCAAACACAACATTGTATACTAGTTTTCCTCTTAGAGGTCTAGTCTAGTCCCGAGAACTCTAGCTTGGAGTTAAAATCCACTATCAAGTAAAACACAAGCTTTGATCTGAAGGCTTGCAACTTCGTACAAACACGAGCTTTGGTCCGAAGGGCTCGAATACTTCTCAAAGTATTAAACTTTTTGACAAGCTCCTTTCACAACTCTTAAAAACTTTTAACCGAGAACTTACTGGCACTTAAGGTTTAGGAGTTGTAAATACCTTGGGATTGGAAAGTGTAAAGGCTATTATACTGAGGTAATAGAGAAGAGAAGAGAAAGTGAATTGAATGAACAAGAATGGTGAAATCTTTCACTATTTATAGTATTTTGTAAACCAAGTTCGAGGCAAATTCGGATGACAAACGTTCAGATTTTTGAACGTTAGAGCTGAGTCTGCAGGAAGAACTAGTTGCAAGGGTTTACTGGATCTGGAAACCGAGTTCGGACCGAACTCGCACCGAGTTCGTTTCTACTGAATCCAGTCAGAAACATAATAGGTTTGGGTTATTTGGGCTAACTTGGTTCTGGAAATAGGGTTTAGTTATTTTGAAAACTCAAAAATATTTTGGCTAAAAATAATCTGGGTTTAGAAAATATTTTGGGTAGCCTCTAAATGCCAAGTGCAACTCGATTTACATATTTTTCTATACTCAATAAATAGAAAAATTATATTGACTTGATAATGAAAATAAGTTGCATCTCATTCTCTGATATTGTAGTTGTAGCAGCATTACGTCTTGTATCATCGGTTCTCGTCGGTTATATCAAGTCCAAGTTTAGACGATTAGCGAAATAAGGTTTGACCATGACCAATGGGCCAATAAATTACACCACACAAAAGCTTAGATCTAATAAATTTGAGGCCTCTACTACCTAAATCTACTATTAGAAAGTCATTTCCACCTACGGAAGGGTTCTTATTGGTTCAATTTGGGTTTCTAAGATAGAAATTGGTAGAAAAAGAAATTCTACCTATTGGGAGTTGGATCCCAATGAACTCCACTAAATTTGACACAATAAGGATTAATTGGACAATGTTCTCCTAGCTTGACACTACTCCCTGCTTCTCCTTGGCTCCAAGTCTTTTAGCACTCCATGGAAGGAAATTTGGAAATAAAATTTAGTAAAATTTAGGGAAAATTAGTTTGGAATAGAAATTTAGTAAAATTGGAAGTGACTTGGGGAAGAAGAAGAAGAATTAAAGAAAATAAAATAAAATAGGAAGAGTGAGAGAGAGAGTGTATGTAGGCCATATATAGTGGTTTGGTGTCATGGAAAATCACAAATTTGTTATTCCACCCTTAATTGAATTCTAGATCTAAATAAATGAAATCTTTTGGTTAGAAAGAAATATAATTAGTTATGGCAGGATATCTAGCTAAAAAAAATTAGAATATTCTATTCATGATAATTAGGAACTAATTAATTATAACTAGTCACTTAATTAAATATAATTACAACATGTTACGACCCGCACCCGAATATTCGGGCAAGAGTACGTGGGTACGTCTAGCCTACGTCATAGCATCAGTAGTAGAACGTTGTCTAGGTCATCTATATATAACTAACAATCTCACACAAATATCCAACTCCATAAAGAGTACAATGATATATAACAATAACATACTCAATCATAAATCTAAAGAAGAAGGCACAATATGATATAAAGAGATAAAAATCCAAATCACAAGTTCTAACAAGTCTAGACAGTAATCCAAAATCCAATACAACATCTCAAGTCTCAAGTAGTTGCCGGAGACAGATCCGGTACCAAAATACTAATAAAAGAAACAAAGATAACCAGTGACTCCGACTAGACCTCCTGGAAATTACCCCAAGCTATGCCTGAGCTATATCGTCCATATCAGCACCCTCAACATCTTGAGGTACGTAGAAAGTCAGACACCACTCCTCGAGACAGTCCCCTAAAAATGTTATCCAGTCAGGATGGAACGAGGACAACTCCAATAGAAGTTCAAATTAAATGATAAAGACGATAAAATAGTAAATAGTAATAAAATACCTGATGAAGAGTAAAACTAAAAAATCATGGCAAAGCAAGTAGTATAAAAATAAATTGTAGTTATAGCAGGGAAGATAAAGAACAGTATGTAACAGGAGAAAGACAATATACATTATCAGGTATGAACTAATCAAGAAAGAACTATAACTATACTAAGTATTTTGGAATACTAGTTAGATATGTGATCGGTTTGGGAGAATAATTGTCTACTTTAAGGGAGTAACTCAATCATATGTGAAGTGTATGATTAGTTGTTCTCTACAATACTTTAAATATTATTTAAGGTTCTGATCACATATCTAGCTAGTATTTTTCCTGCCCTGACTAGTATAATGGATCCAACCATATAGCTAATATCTATACGGGAATATGAGGAATAGTATAAATATTTTGCTAATATCCATACAAAAATATAAGGAACAGTATCCAAACATAAAAATAATATATCATGACTGAAGACCCAATATATATACTAGTCCGTGTACCATCGTGTCAGGAATCAAATAAGATAGTACTAAAACATGAATCATAGTAATTATTAAATAAAGAAAACTATCAGAGAATATACTCGCCTGTGGTCCTGAGCAATGAATACAAATTAGTTTATGAACTGGAGTCCAAGTGACCTAAATAAAAATTTTTATGTCAATTAGGTCATTTGGAATTATAAACATGCATAATTAGTCTTAATTTAGGTTTTTAGGTCAATTCTAGGTCATAGGAATCAAACTAGCTAATTACCTATTTTCGGATTCACAATACCTATTTAGTTGTGTCATTACCACATTTTTAGATAAGGGTATTTTGGTCATTTAGCGTATTTATTAATTAGTGATTAAATATTTATATTATGTGCTACTAGTTACTGGGAATTCAAATTAGTTCAATCCCAATTTACTTCATCCCTCCACCAAATCTAACCCATTTCACACCGATTCTCTCTCAATTTTATCATCTAAGAAGAATTTGAGCTTGGCTTGCAAGGAGCACTTGAAGGAAGAGGAATTAGCAAGGAGATCGTGTCATAATTGTGTCCAATGATTATTTTATTGGGAATCTATCTCCCAATAGATAATTTATTAATCTGTCCCTTAATCTAGACTCTAATTTATGCATTTAACCATTGGGAATCATCCCATGGCTTAGGGCTTCCCATAGGATCAAGAACTAGGTTCATACGATTTGTGTGTGAAATCTGCATGGTATGTGTCCAATTAGGAGAAATTACGAGATTGACACATCAAGTGTATGTCATGAGACCAATTAAATCTAATTAGACTTAGATCAGGATTGTGGGACTAAGTACGTGTCCACAACTGGACACGAGTAAAGCGTATTATGGTATTTTATGATACAGTGTGATACAAGACTTATTTTTTAATGTTTTGTGTAAATACTCCTAAATTCTTATTGTGGCAAGTTGCATTAGTTAGGAAATAGTGTATTTGATATGTATGAATATTTATTGTGGTGTATTATGAGTTTTGACTCTCATTTGGGTACGTATCATAGAGTATCTTGCTAATGCACTATAGGTGTATGTGGAAATGGCTATTAGTGTGGGTTTTCGTGTCATACAACCTCATTGAATATATAAATATAGATGTTAGTATATATTATGCTTATGATATATAAATACATGTTGTTATTTGTCTGATTGTGTGTGTTAGTGGAGGAAATTAAGATAAGTGAGGACTGAATTAGTGTCTATGATCAAGTGTTAGTGAAATGTGCACTGTTGAGTATTTGTACCAGGTTTTTAAGCAGTGAGGGGTCGAGTTTTAGTTCATCAGTAGCAGCAGCAATTGGCTATAGGGGGACGGTATCCTTACTAGGATAACAGTAGCAGTAGCAATAGAATAAGGGTGTCAACGGATGCTTATCGGTACGGATATGACAATATCTGAATCCGTATCCGAATTTTTTTTGTAATATCTGAATTCGATCTGATATCCGAACGGATATATCTTTTGATACTTTGAATCTGTATCCGTCTAGTTTAACAGATATCGGATAAAATTTGATTCGATCCGATAAGTTAAAAATCTGAATCTACCCCGTGTCTTGTTATTATCTGAATATCTGAAATCCAAAATATTCAAAATTTAGTTATTATCCGAATATCCAAAAAAATTAATCTTCTTTAACTAATTATATTATCTGAATATTTTATATTTCTAGTTTTATACTCAAAAGTTAGTTGAAGAAGATGAGAAGTCAGATGGCTTGGACTTGGAGAATGGAGAATAATAAAAACTACTTAAATAATATAAAGAATTGAGTGTAATAAGACTAGTTAAATCAATAGAATAAAAAATAATAAAGACTAAATAAATAATACAAAGAATATTGAGTGTAATAAAGACTAGTTAAATAGATACATACAGTAGGTAGAAGATGAAAAGTCATTCGCCTAGAAAGATGGAATGGAATCATAAAAAATACACTTAAGAATAAAACCCTTTCATCTTCTCCTTTAATTAAAATATATTATATATTATATATACACTATACTAAAGTATATATAAAATTTTGAATATCCGAATCCGATATCCGAAATTTATAATTTATAATTTAAAATCGAATTGGATATTAATGGATTCGAATACCTTAATATCCGAATTCATATCCGAAAATAGATAATATCCGAAAAATATTCCGATATCCGAATGATATCCGAAATTTCGAATAATATCTAAAAATTCGGATACGGAATCGAATCGGATTCAAATTTTCGATTATCTATTGACAGGTCTAAATAGAGATGCAGTAGCAACAACAGCAACATGCAGTAGCAGCAGTAGCAAGAAGTAGTAGATGCAACAACAAGATGCAGTAGCAGTGCAACTGCATTTTAAGGGGTGTAAGAGCAGCAATGTGTAGCAATGCACATGCCTTAACACACCAAGTATTGTAGCAGTTGGAGGAAGGATTGATAGCAGAGAAGTGAGGTCTTGTTGCTGTTGTGCAGTGCTTTAACAACAGGAGAAACAATAAGGTGAGAAGGGATTTTGTCACTACCATATTTCTAGATGAGGGCATTCTTGTCATTTAGAATATTTATTATTTAGTGATTATATATTTATATTACGTACTACTAATTAATTATATTGAGTTGTGCTATTCAATTATTTGTTAGTGGGCTAGCATATGTTTATTTGAACTTGTCACTAGTGGATCCATTGGATTGTCATGACACATTGAGCCCAACATTAGACTAAACCCATTAGACCATTTTTCTTAATTAATTAAGAAGATTAGATTAGTTCCATGTAGAATTAAAAGCTTCCTAATATAGCCTTTTCTAATTAAAACTCATGACTAACTAGTAGGTGTATCATGGACATTATACATTGCTTAGGAAGGGGGAAAGAGGGGGTCGGCCATATATTGGGAGGTTTTCTCTCTCTCTCTCTTCTCTCATTAATTCATTCATTATAGATCCCCAATTGTGTTCTTTCCCAATTGCATTCATCTCTCTATCAAATCCATCCTAATTCACTCTCATTCCCTCTCAATTTCATCATCTAAGAAGTATTAAAGCTTGGATTGCAAGAAGCACTTGAAGAAAGAGGAATTGGCAAGGAGATCGTGTCATAATTGTATCTATTGAGCATTTCATTAGGAATCCTTCTCCCATTAGGTAAATTCTGAATCTACCCCTTAATTTAGACTCCAATTCATGTATTTAACTATTAGGAATCATCCCTTGGCTTAGGGCTCCATAGGATCAAAAATTAGGTCTATATGACTTATATTATGAAAGTTACATGGTGATTTGTGTCACAACCTGTACCCGAAATAAGGGCACGAGTAGTGAACAACGTCCAGCCTACGCCGCAACATCGACGGTAGAACGCTCTCTGGGTCAACCATACTATCTAAAAATCTAATACAATATATATATATATATATATATGGTACCTGGCAATGTCATCTCAACTCTAAACGAAGGAACAATATAGTATATGATAATGGTAAAAAATACTCAATCACAATATAAAACTAAAGGAGGATGAAAGCACGGTATAGAATAAAAGAGAAAAAATCAGAGTCACAATACATCCACAAGTCCAAATCCATAATTTTAGATATAGCCACTCCCAAAATAATATATACATGACATGAGTCTAGAAATGAGACTAATACAATATCCAAAATGTATAACTAATCCTCCTGAGATACTGGAACTAGGTCCCCCTGCTCTAGGGGAGAATTCTCTAATGGCTCGTCGTCCTGCGGCCCATAATAAGTGGGACACTGCTCCACTACCCAATCATCTGAAAAATATATCCAGTCAGGATTGAAGCGAAGTGCATACCTCTGAAAGAAGTTCATGCACTACTAAAAATTGTGGGATTAGCGACGTTTTTAGTAACGTTAAAATAAAATGTCGCTAAATTATATGTATTTAGCGATGTCCATATAAAACGTCTTAATATGTCGGTGATAGCGACGTGGAGCGACATTTAGTGACTATAATTATTATAAATATATATTATGTCGCTAAGTAGTCGCTAAATGTCGCTAACTTTTTAATTTTAGTGATGTTTAGCGACGTTTATGTATTTAAGTCGCAGTATATTATTATATCAGTGACATTTAGCGACGTAAAGACCGACGTCACTAATTTATTTCATATAGGGTTTGACGAATTTCTTTTCCCCCTATTTCGATCGAAATATCAAAAAATTTAAACCCCCCCATCCCGGTGCCCCACCTCCAGCTCTTCTCATCCCTCCGGCCGCGTCCTCCCCCCTCATGCGACTCCTCCTTCCTCCGGCTTCCGTCATCCCTCCGGCGTCCTCCCCCCTCTGGCGGCTCCTCCTTCCTCCGGATCTCCTCCTCCATCCGGCGTCCTCCCCCCTCCGACGGCTCCTACTCCCTCCGGCGTTCTCCTCTCTCGAATCACTCGGTGAGCTCCTCTGTCTCCTTTCTCTGTCTCTCTCTCTAACATGACATAACACAACACGACACGACACGATATAACCCACACTAACCCTAACCCTAACCCTAACTTGGACACACACACACATGCACGCGAATACACTAACACATGAGGACACTAACCCTAATACTGACACGAACACACGGACACACACAAATATAGAGACAGCATTCTGGACACAGACCCTAACTCAGACAACTTTCTGGACACAGACCCTAACCCTAATACTTTGACTTATCGTTCACTTTATTTATTATATTTATGGGTGCACTCCATTGTTTTAGACACAGACCCTAACCCTATCTCTCTCCTAGTTAGTTGTCTGAGTTGAGACGCAACCTTGCGTATTTGCAGCATATATAATACGATATAGATCTCGACTCAAGAAGAGTCGTATACACAGACACAGGATTGACTCTTCAAATCTGAGACACGATATACGGTATTGGCTTCTTCTAGAACTTGTATCCAACTTGGGCTGATGCTTCTTGCTGCACGAGCTATTGCATTAGCTACTGTAGACTACTAAACCTGCTGTTGAAGGCTCTACAGTGCACTGGCTCTGCTACTACTTGCTGAGTTTACTTGCTGCTGTGCATCCTTCCTGCTATGTACTGTATAGTATTGCTGCACACTGATTCCTCACTGTTGCACTGTACAGTACAGCTAGCTGCTACTGCTATAAACTGATGTATGCTTTCACATATACTATGGTAGCACAGAGTTGCACACTGCTCAGTTGTGATCCCCCTTGTTGTGCTAGCATAGAGCTGCACACTGCTCTCCCTTCAGTTGATCACTCAAACAACCATACTTGAAGGTAGCAGTGAGTATCAGAGCATGTATTGTATTTAACGATGAGTATATATGCTAGGACTAGGAGTATCAGTGCATGTACTGTATTTAACGATGAGTATATACTTGAAGGTAATTGTATATTCATTTTTATTGTAGAAGTATCTAGAAATGGATATGAATTACTATCTGTATCATCGTTCGTGAATGTACAACCGTCATCCTGATGATATGTGTGGTGTGCGAGATGAATTCATTGAGGGTGTAAAACAGTTCCTGCAGTTCGCTAAGGCGTTCCCTCAGTACATGGACGGCACCAAAATTAAGTGTCCGTGTGTGATATTTTACAACTTGAAATATCATCCAGAAGTGGAAGTCTCATATCATTTGTACTCGAAGGATTTCACGCCGAATTATTATCAGTGGACCGCGCACGAAAAACTTGTGTCTTTAGTATCAGAGTCGGAGCCTTATGTGGAGCCGTATATGGATGTCTACGACCACGCTGCTTAAGATGACGGGTGGGTAAACATGGTTTTTGATACGGTGGGGCCTAGTTTCGATTCGGACAATCATGATACAGCTGAGGAGGCACCGAACACCGATGCTGCAAAGTTCATAGAGTTGCTGGAGAATGCAAGGACTCCATTATATCCTGGTTGTGAAGATCATTCACCGTTGGAGGTTGTTACAAGATTGTTGAGCATCAAGTCCGATTTAATATGTCGCAAGAATCCTATGACCGACTGATGGATTTGATTATAGATATCTTACCAGTGGATGCAAAGTTGCCTAAAGACTTCTACCGATCTAAGAGGATGGTGAGATCGCTCTAGATGGAATATGAAAAAATTGATGCATGTCGCAACGGGTACATATTGTGCTACAAAGACGACAAGAATGAAGATATGTACAGATTCTGTGGTGCTGATCGCTACAAGGCTACTGGAAGAGGAAAGTCTGTCGGTGCAAAGAAGTCTATCGATTCGATGCACTACTTGCCTTTGACACCGCGGTTGCAGAGGTTGTTTGTGGTGAATGAGACTGTAGAAAATATGAGTTGGCACAGGCAGAAACAGATCGAAGGAGTTTTGGATCATCCATCCGATGGAGAAGCATGAAAGCACTTTGATCGAGAGTATCCAGATTTTGCTTCGGATTCGCGTAATGTCAGATTGGGGCTCTCCTCCGATGGTTTTACCCCATTCGGACTTTCGGATTTCCAGTATTCGTGTTGGCCTGTGATCGTCATTTCGTACAATCTACCGCCTTGGATGTGCATGAAGACTCTGTATATGTTCCTAACCGTTATTATCCTGGGTTCGAATAATCCGAAGAGGAACATCGATGTATATTTACAGCCTTTGATAGATAAGTTGAATCAGCTGTGGTAGAGCATATATGACAAAGAATAGAAAAGAATATAAGATAACTAACAATAAGAAATGGAATAAACTAGAGTGAACATGTAATATACTGGAATGAAGAACAGGCAATATGAATAACTACAAATAAATAGAAATATATAAAACTAGCAAATGTGCCATGGAGTACAAGTTTATTATGTGATAAGTTTGGGTTGAATACGAATAAAATATGTTAACTCGATTACAGGTGTGATATGTAATCGACATATACATGAATACACATAGAATTGATCACATAACCAACTCCTACTCCCCCGTCCCTAACCAATACATGGATCCAATCACGATATATTACGAATACGAATATGGGCACACTGAATATGAGTAGTATGTGAATATGAAGTACACGATAATCAATATCTGATACACATAATAAAATACATGTAAAGGAGTACCCGCTGAACACGGTAGGAGATAACATCCTATGACAGGATCCATATAGTACCAGTCCGTGTAACCACTGTGTCAGAATCAAGTATACAGTTCTAGAACATGTAATATATACACTATTATGAAATAAAAACTAACAAAGATATGTACTCGCATGTGAGTACTCGCATGTGATCCTGAGAAAATCATAAGAAACAGTGTTTGAACTAGTGTCGCACAGACCTATATATGAATTGGCAGGTTACTAGGTGTAATAAAAGAGAAATAGGTTTAATTAAATAAAATTGGTGATTTCTAGGTCAAATTATGTCACTTTGGTCAAACGGGGTCAACTAGGTCAAGGGTTGACTTTTGGAGTCTATCTAGTCAACATTGGTCAACTCTGGGTCAAACCTACATCAACTAGGTTTCTAGGCTAAGACTAGTCATTACATTGGTAATACTCAAGTTATACTAGGTATTAACACTAAATGTACTAGCTAGTCTACTAACTTATTACTAAAGGTAACTTAGTTATACTAGTTCACTAATACTACTATCTAGATAATAGGATACTATGATACCCTTGGTATCCATATACACTAACTTACTCATTTACCCTTTTGCAAGTGTCAAGTATCTGAATACTTAATATAACTTATATATATATATTACTCTCTATAGTATTCACTCCAGAACTTACCTTACTGTCAGATACCCTAGTATCTAGGTATCACTACCTACTCCTAATACTTCAACTAACTATTAGAATACTCTAGTATCCTAGTACAAATCCTTTCTAGTTAATACCTTGGTTAAACTTCTCTCGACACACACTCACTAATCCTCACCAATACCTACTAATATATATTCCTATAATGAGTATAACTATCAGTTAATTCCAATCCAATACCCTCTTATCAACACCAACTACAAATAGTTGATGCCAATGAACGCTCATCTAACTGAAACTAACTCCACTAGACCTACGCACACACCCCCTTACCAGTGCACTTTAAAACATAGATATGCATCTATAGCACAGGTACAACAACACCTTAGCATTCCTATCCCAAAACAATGTTCTGTTGTTGTTGTTCTCTTGTTTTAGTTGCACTGAAATCCCCCTATCTGATAATTAACTAAAGTTGTTTGTTTGCAATATGTAGACCCAAGATACTCAGCTGCTAATGCAGTAATCCTATTACCCACACACTTACCTGCAGTGGTGCCTCCTCAAGCACTTCTCACTGTTTGCATAAACTGCAACTCGATTCCCCACTCAATCAGTTACTGAACTAATACTGCTACCTTTCTTTAAGTTGTTGTGTACATATTGCTGTTGTAACTCCTCTGGACCATTCCCTGTAGCTGCTGTGACTTCCCCATTATTCTGATAACCTTGGGTATCAGTGATACCTGAGCACCCATTTTCCCCTTTCACTGAACACCAATCTCCTCAACTTACTCTACCCCGATCACACCTCTCCATTGTGATCCACACTCTTACAGTTAACTGTGCACAACATAGTGCACACACACACAGTGAGTTGTCCTCTTCACCATACACAATCACACACAATAGAAATTATAATATAGTATATATATATATATATACTATAATTATTAGATCAAACACATAGAGTACACATTGAAATACTTATGCTTCTCATCTCCATGGAATACCAAAGCCTAATTTCTCCATTAATAAACATTTCCACATACTAATTACTCATAATAATATCTAATATAACTAGTTACAATATGGAATAAAGAGGAATTGCACAAAACACACAAAATGAGTCCCATATCACACTGTATCGCAATACGGCCTACTCGTGTCCAATTATAGACACGTACCTAGTTCCACAACCCCGATCTAAGTCTAATTAGATCTAATTGGTCTCATGACACACAATTGATGTGTCAAACTCGTAATTCCCATAAACCACATACGCAAACCTATGTAGAAATCTCTATATACAACCAATTGGCCTAAAACTTGTTCTTATTGGTAGCCCTAGGCCATGGGGTCATTCCTAATGATCAAATGCATGATTTAGGAAGTAGAATGAAGAATAAATTAAAAATTTACCAATTGGGAGATGGATTTCCAATGAAATGCACAATGGATATGACCCGGACACAAGCTCCATGCCACAAGCTCCTTCTCCAAGTGCTCCTTCCAAATCCAAGCTCCAAAGCTCCTTGAGGGATAAAAATAAGAGAAAAATTAAAATAAATTAAGGGAAATTTTATGGAGGAATGATAGAATTGGAGATCTATGAATTTAGGGATCTAAAATGAGGGTGCAAATGAGGAGGAGAGAGAGGAAGGGCTATATGTGGCCGGCCCCAAGCTTTTCCCTTCTCCAAGTCACTTACAAATGTCTAATTTGCCTCTACATGATAAATTATGAGAAATAATTAAGGATGGGTATTTTGGAAAGCATCTTCACTAATACAAATTAGTCTAATCTTCCTAATTAATTAGTAGGAATGAGTCTATTTAGCTTAGTCCATGTTGGGCTCACTAATTTGTCATGAAAAGTCTAATTGGTTCATAAGTGTCAAGTCTAACTAATAGGCTAGCCCACTATCTATAAATAAATAATATAAGAATCTAAATAAATATTTAGCACACTAATAAATAATTAATTAATACAAGCATCAAATGAATATTTATAGCATACTAATTTATATTATATTCCTAAAATTAAATAACTAAGCCAAATTACCAAATTACCCCTATTTGAAAAAGTGGAGGTGACAATTTATGTCCAATTAGGGAGAATTACGAGATTGACACATCAAGTGTGTGTCATGAGATCAATTAGATCTAATTAGACTTAGATCGGGGTTGTGGGACTAGGTACGTTTCCACAATTAGACACGAGTAGAGCGTATGATAATATTTTGTGATAAGTTGTGATACGGTGCTTATTTTTGGGAGAATTTGGGTAAATGCTCTTCAATTATATTTTAACAAGTTGCATTAGTTAAGAATTGGTATATTTGATATATAGGATTGTTTATTATGGAGAATAGTGAGTTTTGGTATTCCATTTGGATGTGTATCTTGAGTATCCTAGTGATACACTATAGGTGTTTGATGAAATGACCATTTAGTGTAAATTTGTGTGTGTGTGTGTGTTTATATATATATATATATATATATATATATATATATATATATATATATATATATATATATATTAGTATATATAACTATACTCATATATATTTTCTATTGTGGTTATGTGTGTAGAAGAGGGAGGTATGTACACTACATGGTGTGTAATGTGTGTGTTGATTTAGAGTGATCAAGTGAACTGATGTTAGACGTGTGGTGGTTTGTGAGCATGGGGTATCTTTGTGAATGTATCCAGGGCGTCGGGTACTACAGTGAAGAGGGAGAGTACTATCAGTTGATACTGATACAAGGTCAAGAGTTGGAGGAACGTAATGGGCATCTATCAACTGCAGTTGTAGCTTGTGCAATCTGTACAGTTGATAGCAAGAGTAAAGGGGAAGAAACCAATGATATGCAGCAAGTGAGCCAATGTTCAGGTAAATTGGAGTGTGTGAGTTTAATAAAATTATGGGGGTTACTTGATTGCAATAGCAGTACCTTGCTGCTCAAGTAGATGCAGTCGAGTTAGGGGTTGATTGCTGACTAGCAATGAATGCAGGGCTCGGGTAATTGAGGATTTGAGATAGGACCAGCAGTCGTGACAGCTAGAGAGTTGGGGGTATGCCAAGTTAGAGATATATCAGATACTAAAGTATTAGTTAAATGGGATAGGTATCAATATTTAGTCCCATTTCCAGGTTAGTAAAGTATAAGTGATTCTATACATGAGTGTGCCAAGTAAGGGTGAGAGCTTGAGTATCAGTACTGAGATTGATTATTGTGTATCCGTTATGTGTTAACAGTTAGTAAGTATTGATATCAGTTAAGATTTTAGTTAGTGTGTTAGTGTATCAATTAGTATATATTAGATTAGGTAATAAGTTAGTAGATAGCTAAGCTAGTATAGTATAAGTAACAGTGAGGTTGAGGTATTAGTTAATTAGTTAGTATATGGTGCTAAGTATAGAGAGGCATTTATAATACCAATTTATACTAGTTAGTATAGGTATTAGCTAACGTATCACCTATACACTAAGGTAATGACCTAATATAGTTATTATAAGCTAGTATTAGCCATTTAGTAACCAAAATGGACTAATTAACCTAGTTGGACCTAGTTTAGCTGAAAATGGCCTAGAAGAGCATTTTTAATGAATTTTAGCTCCTTTATCACCTTATTACACCTCTTTGACATTCCTTTCATATATAGGAGCGTGTGACACCAATTCGGTCATCGAGTGACATCTTTTGCTCCGGATCAGAGGCGAGTACATTGTCTGATAGTTTCTTTATTTGATTGTCTCTATGTTTCATGTATTTAGTATTGAGATATTTGATTCTTGACACGATGGTTTCACGGATTGGTCGACTGTCTTGTTCCCCTGCTCCAGATAGAGGAACTGATCGTACAATGCATCGCTTACGATGGTCAGAAAGTACTTTCTCTTAAAGTACTCCAAGAACTACTTCCAATTCTGACGCATACCTAACTGGTGATGCTTCTAACAACTTCTTGGTGCTGGTAATCCAGTTTGTGGTCTCTTTTGGACTCTCAATGCCATTATTCGGCTTAAGGCCTATCTGTATAATGTCCTAGACTAAACCAACTCGAGTTTGTGGCACTAGAACTAGTGCCTGAACTAGTGCAGGTGGTAGTGCAGCAAACCTTTCCAGTGCTGCCAGATATTTGTATTTCTGCTCTGCTGCTTGTTGCCTCAACTATACAGCCTGTGCGGTGGCCTGCTCTCACTGTTCCTGCATCATCATTTGGAAAAATTGGAACAGCTGTGTCTGACCATCCTGCGGTGCTGATGCAGCTGGAAAAGTCCTATTAGGCGCGATGGAAGGATCAGGAGTAACCGGGTTGTGAGTCTGTCTATCTGGCCCCGGAAGTCTAGGAGTCATTGAGGCCTCTACTCGTGTTTGGACGTTGACCCCTGGAGGTGTGTCAACCCCAGTGGCGGTACGTCCACTATGCAAATTTATCTCTCTACAAAAGATGGACGAAAAGATTAGAAAGAGTACAGGAATCAAGCAGGATGCAAGCATTTAAATAGGAAAAGCTGAAAGGAAGATGAGTTATAGTCAGGTGTGGATGAGATCCTATACTCTATTCCTATACATACGCTTGTTCAATACAGTAACGTAACCGAGATATTATACTCAGGAGGACCTACATAGGCCACCATAAAAATATGTCACACCCAGTCCCAGAATACGTAGGACTAGGAATACGTAACATTCCAGCCGTATGTATACGACAATTCCAATGTGTTGGAAGATCGTAACATATACTTATGATGTATATAAATATCAAATCCACAAGTGGTAATATACTATCGACACAAGTCAAATGCAAACTATATCTCATCCACAGTACAAGTAAAGAAATATAAAATAAATAACTGAATCTCAAATATGAAGTATCAAAGAATAATAGTTGGGTAAAAAAAAATCCACTGCCAGTTGACTATACCAAAAACTAAATGAAGGAAGAGATCAAAACTCCAATATAAGATAAATGTCAATAAAGAATAGCAACTAAAATATCCATCAGCTACGAAGAATCAGTAGGTACTCCAAAGGTAAGACCTCCTCAATCTGGTACGAAGCGTCAGGTCCTGGTCTGTACTCCTGCGGATAATCCTGCCCGTCTATACCTGAAAGTAGACCAGGTCCTCAGAGGGATGTTACAAGATAAAGAAATAGCATGCCAATAAAGTACTGAAAATAAACATCCAAGGGTCGCCTAACCGTCTATGTGAATGCACTTTGAGAACAACTTTCCAACCCGTGGGCTATCTGGCTAAAAATGGGATTGGCATAATTCTCTCAGAGAATCAGGGGCCTAAAAAGTATGACGTCTTTTGAACGTTAGAGGCCTCCTATAGATATATAATATAAGGGTCATCTGACCACGCATCTCCGGCAGAGCGTACGGGTTACATAAGAAAAAGTGCAAAAAAAACTAAATGCCTTACTTGTTGTTCTCCCCACCCCATGCTTTATTCATGCCATATCCATGACACAATGACATCTCTAATGACTGCCAAGGCTTCTAATCATGCAATTCTATCAGCAGTTATCCCTATCCGTTGTACGTCCTATACACACAGGTGGCAAGCCCGTCACACAAGTATGTGTCCTACATGAGACTCACACTCGTGTAGCAACTATGTCATGGCCAATGAAACATAAGAATGTCTCATGATATGGGGTGGTCTCTTAAAACTAGGTTAACATGCATAATATATAATAAAGACAAAATATGACGCCACCGTTGTTACACCCAAGTTATTCTTGAACGTGCAGTTTATATAAAAGATAAAATATGTGAACTAAACAACAGAATAAAATGCATGAACCATATGGAATATAAATTACAGTACAATGGCAAGGTATACTTGCCTGGCAGGAAAGCTGCATAATATAAACGTCCAGGTGTCAAGTACAGAGTATAAGAACCCACTGCCTCGGACTGAATGTCTCCGGATATTGAAATAAATATCACCAACGGTCCCGGAATCAGTGAGAAAGATAGAAAATATAACCCTTTCGTACAATTTGGACATAGGGGCAAAACAGTAATTTTGGGTCAAAACAGGGTCCATGTGTAGCCCACTTTGCAACAAAATGCATGACGAGGGTAAAAGTCTCCAAATTGGAAAAATTATAGGTCAAAAATACTAAACATCGATACAAACTCAACGGTATATCCAGTTTTCGATTCTGATGAGCCGATCAAAATTTTACCCTTCAAGTCAACCCGTGGGCCCGCAAATAGGCGGCTCGGTCAACTGTCTCGAAATTGCACGAAACTTGAGTCACAGGACAAACGTGAGTCCAATGGCACAAGTTTTGTCGCATTCTGACGAGCGTGTACAAACTAATTGGGAATTTTGCAAAACTCAGATACGAGAAACTTTTTACGGATACGCGTTAATTCTGACGTGCACACACGTCCGAATTAACTTCTGTGAAAGCCCGCACGTCAGGGTATATCATACGCTCCTTTAGAAACAACCGGTATGTGACGTGGTGTTCCGGTTTATCGGGACGCACTCTGTAGCACAAATTTTGAATGTTTTTAAAGCATATTTTTTCGGGTTTTTAGACATAGTTTTTTATTAGCAATTAATGAGTATTTATCTAAAGTAATTACTTCTTTGCGATCATGGTTATATGAAATTTGTGTTAGAAAAAAGAATTTCAAATTTTTGTTGATTGGATTGGAAGAAATCTGCCTTCCAAAATAGGATTTTCGATTGTAAATTCTGTCAAATATGTATATTCATATAAAAGCAGTTTTTTGGATTTTTGGAGGGAAATGGTCATCTTGATTTAATCAGGTTTTATTCTAAGAATTTACACAATCATAAACTAGATTATGTGGTATGTGCATATGAGTTTACAGATCAAAAATTAACTATGAATAAAGAGAAAAATCTGTTGTCGAATATGGGTACCTTGGTTGAGTTAATTGGAGAGAGGAGTTCACGGCAATCGACTGCAGTGAAGCGGCGTCCAGGCGGTCGACGACGACAGTGTTGGGGGGTGGTCGAGGGTCGACGACGGTGGGGAAGATGGGTCGCGGCTCCGAGATCGAGAAGTATAGTTTAGGTTTCGTTACTTGGATGCATGCATATATATATATATATATATATATATATATATATATATATATATATATACCGATAGAAGAAAGTTATGGGTCGGGTTAATATGTTCTTGTGTTCCGTGTTAAGGGGCGGGGGTGAAAGGTCTATGTTGTTGCTACTGTTGTTAGTAGCACTAGCAAGTGCTTTTTTTTTCTTTCCTTCACTTTTTTAATACTTTCTATATTTATATGACTTTTATTTTATATATTATTTTTAACCACTAACTTATTTTTATATTAGATTATATTTTACTTTATTTTATTTTATTTATTATTAACACTAGAATCATTATTATTATTATTATTATTTTTTTATTATTATTATTCTATAATACCAAAATTATTTTATTTATTATGTGAAATTCTAATTTCTAATATACTAACGTAGTAGGGGTCACCCTCACATATCACTATTCTTACCAAACTACGTATTTATGTACACATTTATTATTTTATTTTAGAAAATTTAGGGTAGTTACATTCTACTCCACTTTAAGAAATTTTATCCTCGAAATTAAAACTAACACATGCTAGGAAACAAAAATTATGTGATACGAAAAGAACCAAGTAAATCATACCTTGCGCTTGGAACATATGCGAAAAATGTTTGCGCATATCATCGTCGCGCTCCCAAGTGGATTCTCCTAGCGAGTGATGCCTCCATGCCATACGGAACAAAGGAATAGACTGATTCCTCAACACCTTCTCCCGACGATCAAGAATCTCCACTGGTTGCTCTTGGTATGTCAAGTCTGCCCAATGGTGATCTCGGAGTGGTCGAGAACATGACTGTTATCTGCCACATATCGCCTGAGTTGCGACACGTACAATACATCATGCACTCCCTCGAGTGAAGGTGGTAGTGCCAGTCGATACGCCACTTCTCCCCCTCGCTCTAGCACGTCAAATGGTCCAATATACCTGGACTCAACTTGTCGCGTCCTCCAAAGTGAATAGTTCCTCTAGTAGGTGATATCCTCAAGAAGATATGATCGCCTTCTTTAAACTCCAAGGGACGGCGGTGAAGATCTACCTACTGCTTTTGCCTGTCTTGTGCTGTTCGCAAGTGCCATTGTATCTTCTTCACTGTCTTTACAATACGGACTACCAACTCTGGTCCCAATATCTGACGTTCTCCTACGTTACTCCAACATACGGGAGACCTACACTTTCTTTCATATAATGCTTCAAACGGAGCCATCTGGATGCTCGCTTGAAAGATATTATTGTAGAAAACTCCACAAGATGTAGGTGGTCCTCCCATGATCCTCCAAAGTCCAACATGCAAGCCCTCAATATATCCTCCAGTATCTGAATAGTACGCTCTGACAGCCCATCTGTCTGCAGGTGATAAAACTTATTGAACTTCAGATGAGTCCCAAGACTCTCCTGCATGCTTCTCCAAAAGTGACATATAAAATGTGAATCCCTGTCTGACACAATGCTGACTGGAACGCCATGCAACCTGTCTCATGTATAAGTCAGCCAAAGCTTTTATAGACTGGCCAACTCGAAAAGGCAAGAAATGCGCAGACTTGGTGAGTCGATCCACGATTACCCAAATAACATCTTGTCCACTTGGAATCCTCGGGAAGCCTATGACGATGTCCATAGTTATGTGCTCCCACTTCCACTCAGGAATCCGAAGTGGTTGTAGTAGCCCTGTTGTCCTCTGATGTTCAGCCTTGACCTGTTGACATACTAGATATTTGGCCACAAAGCGAGCTATCTCCCTTTTTATTCTATGCCACCAAAAGTTCTATCGTAAGTTATAGTACATCTTGGTTCCTCCAGGATGAATAAAATATATCAAACTATGAGCATCTGCCATCAGCTCCTATCGAATCTATCCATTGAGAATATATAGACGATCACCATATCGTAATATCCCGTCATCATGAATGCGCAATCATGTCTGCTCTCCAGCCTCTGTCCTCTCTTTCAACCTCCTGAATCTGCATCCATAGGCAAAGCTGCCTTGATCATCTCTACTAGTGATGACTGTACTTGCAAGTTGGCTAGTGTCCCGTTTGCTCTAGGTAATATAACTTCTATGCCAAGCTCTTGCAAGTCCTTTAGTAACTCCCGCTGTGTCGTCAAGAATTATGCTACAGGCTTTCGGCTTAACGCGTCTGGTACTATGTTAGCCTTGCATGGGTAATAATGCAACACTATCTCGAAGTCCTTTATCAACTCAAGCTGCCGGTGTTGCCTCATATTCAGCTCCTTCTGCGTGAAGACATACTTGAGGCTTTTATGATCGGTAAAGATATCCACTCGTTCCCCATATGAGTAATGTCACCATAGCTTTAGAGCAAAAACAACGGCTGCAAGCTCTAAGTCATGAGTTGGATAATTCTTCTCATATACTCGCAACTGTCTAGATGCTTATGCAATCACGTTGCCATGATGCATCAATATGCATCCCAAGCCTTTCCCCGATGCGTCATTGTAAATCACATAACCTCCTGATCCTGATGGAATAGTCAATACTGGCATTGTGGTCATTCACTTCTTTAACTTCTCAAAAGCGGCTTGATACTCGTCAATCCATATGAACTCTTGGTCCTTGCACGTCAACCGAGTCATAGGCGTTGCTATCCTTGTGAAGTTCTCCATGAACCGTTGATAATATCCTATAAGTTCAAGGAAACTCCTCACCACCGATGATGATTTAGGAACGGGGCATGTCTCAACTGCCGATATTTTCTCTGGATCAATAAAAATACCATTTCCTATGATGACATACCCAAGAAAAGAGACCATGTCCAAGAAAAACTCATATTTATTGAGCTTCGCATATAACTGCTCACTCCTTAATGTCTCTAGGATAATCCGCAGGTGCTTCTTATGCTCCTCATGGATCTTTAAATAGACAAGTATATTATCTATGAAGACAACCACAAATTGGTCCAAATACTGAAGGAAGACTTGATTCATAAAGTCCATAAAGATAGCTGGAGCATTGGTCAATACAAATGGCATGACCAAAAACTCGTAGTATCCATATCTTGTCCTGAATACGATCTTCGAAATATCCTGCTTTCGCACCTTCACCTGGTTATATTCCGATCTTAAGTCTATCTTCGAGAATACCTTGGCTCCACTAAGCTGATCAAATAAGTCATTAATGCATGACAGTGGATATTTATTCTTCACAGTCACAATATTCAAGGCTCTGTAGTCGATACACTTACGTACTGACCCATCCTTCTTTGGTAAAAATAATACTGGTACTCTCCAGGGTGATGCACTTGGCCAAATGAAGCATTTCTCCTCTAATTCTTTCAATTGTGCCTTCAGCTCATCCATCTCCTTCTTTGCCAATCTATAAACATGTGACGCTATGGGTGCTACTCCCGGTGTTAACTCAATCAAGAATTCCATGTCTCTATCTCGAGGTAGTCTTGGCAATTCCTCTAAAAAGACATCTTGGGACTCTAAAATAATAGGATGATAAATAAAGTCATCCATTGCCAACTGAACACCATCAAGAACTTACGTGGATTCTCGTGTAAACTCAAGCTCCAGCTGGCCTGGTACCTTGAATGCTTCCTCCATAACAGTCAAAGAAAGTGTAATACTTGCTTAGCCAGTCTATCCCAAGCACAACATTAAGGTTCGGCATGGAAAAGACTAAGAGTCGGGCATTCATCTCTCTGCCGCGAATCACTACAGGATAAGATCTACAAACACGGCTAACAGGTATAACTCCTCCCCTGGTGAGAATTCTAACACAACTAGGCAATGATGTAGTAGAAATATTGTGCTTGACAACAAAACTAGAAGATATGAACGAGTGTGTGACTCCCGTATCAAATAATATCACAGCAGGAAAAAGTAGAAATAAGAGTAATATCTGCTATAACATCAATCTTCTGCTCCGTGTCATCCACCCCTAGTGCAAAAGTATGTCCAATCCTTTGAGGTAGTCTCTGTCTGGCCCTCATTGTAGGTAGCGGTGGTCCTCGCTGAAATCCTCTGGCTGTTGGAGGTCGAGGTGCTCCCACTCCTGGTCTAGTCATCAGTTTAACTGGCTTTGGTGCTGGAAGTGCTGGCCTCTGTATCAGTGGTAAAAATGCTAATACTTGCTGTACTGGATAGTCTCTGGCCATATTTTGTCCAGAACCATATCTCATACTCTGTCCTAAACGAAGCCGACAGTCTCCTATAATGTACCCGCGCTTCCCACAATAACTGCAGTGGAGCTTCTCCAAAATTTGGTATGGTCCTGCTTCGTGCTGCTGCTGATTTGCCAAAGGGCTTCTGAAGGGCCCTTATTGTTGTGTCCTTGTTGTCCCTGCTGATTCTTCGGTTGACTTTCCTTTTCCTTATGGATGGCCTCTTGTAGCCTAGCCAATGTCAATAACTCGATATAAGAGATCCGAGACTATGAGCTAGTGTAGTGTTGGAGCTCCTGAGTCAGCCCGCGGTGAAACCTCTTAGCCTTCTCAAAGTCATTGGGTATTAGGGCAGCGCCATATTTCCTAAGGCAGCTAAACTCTACATCATACTCGTCGACTATCTTGTTCCCCTGCTCTAGATGGAGGAACTAATCATATAATGCATCCCTTACGGTAGTTGGGAAGTACTTTCTCTCACAGCACTCTAAGAACTACTCCCAAGTCTGACGCATACCCATCTGGCACTCCATCGATTCCTTCTAATGATGAGCGTTACCCTCTAGTTGGGTCCTCACGCCTATCATCCATAGATCTGTAGGCAACTGTGATGATTATAACAACTTTTTGGTGTTGGTAGTCTAGTTTGTGGTCTTCTCTGGACTCTTATTGCCTTTATATGGCTTGGGGCCCATCTGTATAAAGTCCTTGACTGAACCAAATCAAACTTGCGACACTGGAACTAGTGCCTGAGCTAGTGCAGGTGCTAGTGCAGCCAACCTCTCCAGTGCAGCCAAAATTTTTTGCCTCTGCTCCGCCGCTTGCTGCCTCTGCTTTGCAGCCAGTGCGGCAGCATGTTATCTCTGTTCCTGCATCATCATTTGGAATAATTAGAACAGCTGTGGCTGGCCATCCTGTAGTGCTAATGCAGCTGGAAAAGTCCTATTAGGCGTAGTGGAAGAATCAGGTAGAACCGGATTGTGATTCTGTCCATCCGGTCCTGAAAGTCTAGGAGTCGTTGAGGCCTCTCCTCGTGTTTGGTCGTTGACCCCTGGAGGTGTGTCACCCCTGGTGGCGGTACATCCACTACGCAAATTTATCTCTCTACAAGAGATGGACGAAAAGATTAGAAAGTGTACATGAATCAAGCAGGATGCAACCATTTAAATAGGACAAGTTGAAAGGAAGATGAGTTATAGTCAAGTATGGATGAGATCCTATACTCTATTCCTATACGCAGGCTTGTTCAGTACAGTAACGTAACTGTGACAATATACTGAGGAGGACCTACATGGGCCCCCACAAAAATATATCACGTCTCAGTCCCAGAATACTTAGGACTAGGAATACGTAATATGCCAACCGTATGTATACGATAATTCTAATATGTTGGAAGATTGTAACACATACGTACGTGTATATAAATATAAAATCCACAAGTGGTAATATATTGTTGAAATAAGTCATATACAATCTATATCTCTACCATAACACAATTAAAGAAATATGAAATAAATAACTGAATCTCAAATATGAAGTATCAAATAATGATAGTCGGGTGGAAACAAATCCATAGCCATTCGACTATACCAAAAACTAAATGAGAGAAGAGATCAAAACTCTAATATAAGATAAATGTCAATAAAAGAATAGCAACTAAAATATCCATCAACTATGAAGAATCAGTGGTACTCCGAAGGTAAGACCTCCTTAATCGGGTATAAAGCGTTAGGTCCGGGTCCATACTCCTGCGGATAATCCTGCCCGTCTACACCTGGAAGTGGACAAGATCCTCAGAGGGACGTAACAAGATAAAAAAATAGCATGCCAATAAAGTACTGAAAATAAACATCCAAGGGTCGCCTAACTATCTATGTGAATGCACTTTGAGAACAAATTTCCAACCCGTGGGCTACCTAGCTAAAAATAGGATTGGCATGATTCTCTCGGAGAGTCAGGGGTCTAAAAAGTCAGACGTCTTTTGAACGTCAGAGGCTGCCTGTAGATATATAATATAAGGGTCATCTGACCACGCATCTTCGGCGGAGCGTACGGGTTACATATACAAAAGTACAAAGAATCCTAAATGCCTTATTTGTTGTTCTCCCTACCCCATGCTCTATTCATGCCATATCTATGATACAATGACATCTCTAATGACTGCCAAGTCTTTTAATCATGCAATTCTATCAACATTTATCCCTATATGTCGTATGTCCTATACGCACAGATGGCCAGCCTATCATGAAAGTACGCATCCTGTATGAGACTCACACTCGTATAACAACTGTGCTATGGCCAATGAAACATAAGAATGCCTCATGATAATATGGTGGTCTCGGCAAACTAGGTCAACATGCATAATATATAATAAAGACAAAATATGACGTCACCGTCGTTGCACCTAAGTTATTCTTGGACGCGCAATTTATATAACAATTAAAATATCTGAACTAAATAACAAAAATAAAATGCATGCACCATATAGAATGTAAATCATAGTA
Source organism: Iris macrosiphon (assembly GCA_036927795.1). NCBI lineage: Eukaryota > Viridiplantae > Streptophyta > Magnoliopsida > Asparagales > Iridaceae > Iris > Iris macrosiphon. The sequence continues at coordinate 116,121,923 of JAYESA010000019.1, read as the reverse complement.
TAATAAAAAGGTATACTTGCCTGGCAGGAAAGCTGCGTAATATAAACGTCCAGGTGTCAAGTACAGAGTATCAGAACCCACTTTCTCCGACTGAACGTATCTGGATGCTGAAATAAACATCACTAATATTTTCGAAATCAGCGAGATAGCTAGAAAATACTACCATTTCGTCCACTTTGGACACAGGGGCAAAACGATAATTTCGGGTCAATACGGGGTCCATGTATGGCCCACTACATCAAAATGCGTGTCAGAGGTAAAAGTCTCTAAATTGGACAAATTTTAGGTCAAACAAACAGTAAACGTCGATATGAACTCAACGGTATGTCCAGTTTTGGATTCCGATAAGCCGATCAAAATTTTACCCTTCAAGTCAACCCATGAACCTACAAAAAGGTGGCTCGGTCAACTGTCTCAGAATTACGTAAAACTTGAGTCACATGACTAGCATAATACCACGAGTCTAATGGTGTAAGTTTTGTCGCATTCTGACAAGCGTGAACAAACTAATTGGAAATTTTGTAAAACTCAAATATGGAGAACTTTTCACAGATACGCATTAATTTTGACGCGCACACACGTCCGATTCAACTTCTACAAAAGCCTGCACGTCAGGTTATACCATACGCTCATTTACGAACAACTGGTATATGACGTGGTGCTCTGGTTTGTTGGGACGCACTCTGTATCACAAATTTTGAATGTATTTAAAGCAAGTTTTTTTAGGTTTTTGGACATATATTTCATCAGTAATTAATGAGTGATTTTTTAAAGTAATTACTTCGTTGTGATCATGGTTATAACTCTATGTTAGAAAAAGAATTTTGAATTTTTGTTGAACGGATTGGAAGAAATCTGCCTTGCAAAACAAGGTTCTTGACTATAAATTCTGACAAATATGTATATTAATATAAAAATAGTTTTTTGGGTTTTGGAGGGAATTATCATCTTGATTTAATCAGGTTTCATTCTAAGAATTTATACAATCATAAACTAGATCATGTGGTAGTGTATAGGAGTTTACAGATCAAAAATTTACCATGCATAGAGAGAAAAATCTGCTGTCGAAGGTGGGTACCTTGGTCGAGTTAATCAAAAAGACGATTTCGCAGCAATCGACTGCAGAGAAGCAGCGTCCAAGCGGTCGATGATGACAGCGTTGGGAGGCGGTCAAGGGTCGACGACGGTGGGAAAGATGGGTCGCGGCTCTGAGATCGATAAGTAGGGTTAGGGTTTCGTTTCTTTGATGCATATATATATATATATATATATATATATATATATATATATATATATATATATATATATATATATATATATATATATATATATATATATATATATATATTTCCTGATAGAAGGAAGTTATGGGTCGGTCTAATATGCTGTTGTGTTCCGCGTTTAAGGGACGGGGGTGAAAGGTCTATGCTGCTACTACTTTTGTTAGTAGCACTAGCAAGTGCTCTTATTTTGTTCCTTTACTTTATTAATACTTTCTTTATTTATATGACTTTTATTTTATATATTATTTTTAACAACTAAGTTATTTATTATTATATTTTACTTTATTTTACATTTTTTATTATTAAAACTAGAATCATTATTTTTATTATTCTATAATACCAAAATTATTTTTTTATTATGAGAAATTCCAATTTCTAATATACTAACATAGTAGGGGTCACCCTCACGTATCACTATTCTTACCAAACCAAATATTTATATATACATATATTATTTTATTAATTAGAAAATTTATGGTGGTTACAAAAAATATTAGTGGATATCTGATCATACCTTATAACCCGTGATTTAGTGTAACCCGTGATAGTCAGCACACTACCAAAATATGATAAAATAGCGACATTTTTAGCGACGTCATAATAACATATCGCTAATATTAAAGACTTGAGCGACTCCTAAAATAAACGTCGCTATACGTCGCTATTGGCAACACATAGCGACGTTTAGCGACTGTACTTTGGTTTTTAAAAGAATAGTCGCTATAAGCTTCTTTAATGTCGCTAAACGTCGCTGATTTTTATGATTTAGCAATGTCTAGCGACGTATTTACCGACGTTATTTTTTTATCTTTAGCGCATTTTTGGTGACGTCTCTAACGTTGCAAACTTTTCATTTAGCGACGTTTAGCGACACCTTTTATGATGTCGCTTATTTTAATTAGCGACATTTAGCGACGTCTCAAGCTAACGTCGCTAAATTACTTAATATAGGGTTCCCTTGTCTATTCGACTTTTCATTTCTTTTCCCTCCCAACTTTTTGTTTGCGTGCCCCCACCGTCGATCCACCGTCCCCCAGACGAGGCTCCTCACCCTCCGGCGCGGCTCCTCTGCTCCAGCGTGGTCCTCCTCCGTCGACCCCTCTCTCAGGCGCTCCTTCTTCCTTCCTTCCGACTCGATAAACCCTAACCCAGACCCGGACACAACTAGGACACACACAAACACACACATACTGGACACAATCAGGATACATGGATACACATAGGACACAACCCTAACCCTGACACATGGACCCGAACACATGGACACGCACAAAGGACATAACTATATATGGCACAATTCGTACTAACACGGACACACATGTAGACACGCATGAACACAGACATATACGGGCACATATGGACACACGTGGACACGAACATACATGGAGAAGAACCTGGACATACCTGGAGACACACCCTAGTTAGTATGGAAGTTTTGTTGCATTATTAGAAATTTTGGTTGCACTAGTTTATCAAACACATGGACACACATAATACAACACCCACAAATATGCTATATAGTTGTTTGAAATGATTTTATTATGAATTTATTAACATATGTTGTTGAGTATCATATAATTGGCTTATGAGCATAGAATTGTGTATGTATTCAGGTGTATGCGTGTGTTCATGTGCGTGTGCGTGTCAAGTCATACTTAGAGTCATAAAAAGATGTCGTTAATTTTTTAATTAGCGACGTTTAGCGATATCTCGAGCGGACGTTGCTAAATTACTGAATATAGGGTTCACTCGTCTATTCGACTTTTTATTTGTTTTCCCCCTAACTTTTTGTTTCCCGTATGCCCCTACCGGCGATCTACCCTCCCCAAGCCATCCCTCAACCGCCTCCTCGCCCCCCGCCTTGACGCGGCCGTGTTCACCCCCCAACTCCGACATAGGAGACCCCAGACGTGGCTCCACCCCCTCCGGTGTAGCTCCTCCCCTCTGGCTTGGTCCTCCTCCATTGACCCCTCTCTCAGGCGCTCCTCATCCTTTCCTCCCAGCTTGGTAAACCTTAACCCAGACCCGGACATAACTAGGACACACACACATATTGGACACAATCAGGACACATGGACACACACAAGACACAATCAGGACACATGGACCCGAATACATGGACACACACACAGGACACAACCCTACATGACATAATTTGTTCTAACATGAACACACATGTAGACACGCATGGACACGGACACATACGGGCACATATGGACACAGGTTGACACGAACATACATGGAGACACACCTGGACATACATGGAGACACACCCTAGTTAGTATGGAAGTTTTGTTGCATAATTAGGAATTTTGGTTGTACTAGTGTATCACACACGTGGACACATAATACAACACCCACAAATATGCTATATAGTTATTTTATAGGATTTTATTATGAATTTAGTATCATATATTATTGAGTATCATATAATTGGCTTATAAGTATAGAATTGTGTGTGTGTGCATGTGTATACGTGTGTTCATGTGCGTGTGCGTGTGCGTGTGCGTGTGCGTGTCAAGTCATACGTAGAGTCATAAAAAGATGTCGCTAATTTTTTAATTAGCGACGTCTTGAGCGGACGTCGCTAAATTACTGAATATAGGGTTCCCTCGTCTATTCGACATTTTATTTCTTTTTTTGCCAACTTTTTGTTTCCTACGCACCCCCACCGGCGATCAACCCTCCTCCGGCGATCCTACGCGGCTTCGGCAACCCTCCGCCGCTCTGGCAACCCATCCCTCGATCGCCTCCCTCACCCCCACCACGACGCGGCCGTGTTCGCCCCCTAACCCAGACACAGGTGACCCCAGACGCGGCTCCTCCTTCTCCAACGCTACTCCTCCCCTCCGACGTGGACCTCCTCCGTCGACCCCTCTCTCAGGCGCTCCTCCTCCCTTCCTTCCGGCTCGGTAAACCCTAACCCAAACCCGGACACAACTAGGACACAAACACACACATAGTGGACACAATCAGGACACATAGACACACATAGGACACAACCCTAACCGTGATACGTGGATCCAAACATAAGGACACACACACAGGATACAGCCCTATAAGACATGATTCGTACTAATGCGGACACACATGTAGACACGCATGGACACAGACACATACGGGTACATATGGACATACATAGACACGTACATACATGGAGACACACCGTGGTTAGTATGGATGTTTGGTTGCATAATTAGGAAATTTGGTTGCACTAGTGTATCACACACATGGACACACATAATACAACACCCACAAATATGCGATATAGTTGTTTGATAGAATTTTATTATGAATTTAGTATTATATTTTGTTGAGTATCATATAATTGGCTTGGAAGTATAGAATTGTGTGTTCATGTGTATGTGTGTGTTCATGTGCGTGTGCTTGTCATGTCATACATAGTGTAATAAAAAAACATCGCTAATTTTTTAATTAGCGACGTTTAGCGAAGTCTCGAGCGGACGTCACTAAATTACTGAATATAGGTTTTCCTCGTCTATTCGACTTTTCATTTCTTTTTCCCCTAACTTTTTGTTTCCCGTGCAGCCCCACCGGCGATCCAACCTCCCCCGGCGACCCTACTCGGCTCCGGTGACCCTCCACGGCTCCGACGACCCATCCCTCGACCGCCTCCCTCGCCCCCCACCACGACGCGACCGTGTTCGCCACCCAACCTTGACACAGGCGACCCCAGACGCTGCTCCTCCCCCTCCGGCATCGCTCCTCCCCTTCGGCGTGATCCTCCTCCGTTGAACCCTCTCTCAGGTGCTCCTCCTCCCTTTCTTCCATCTCGGTAAACCCTACCCAGATCCGAACACAACTAGGAAAAACACACACACATACTGGCCATAATCATGACACATGGACACACACAAGACACAACCCTAACCATGACACATAGACCGGAACACAAGGACACACACACCGGACACAACCCTACATGACACGATTCGTACTAACACAGACACACATATAGACACGCATGGACACATACGGGCATATATGGACACACGTGGACATGGACATACATGGAGACACACCCGGACATACATGGAGACACACCCTAGTTAGTATGGAATTTTTGTTACATAATAAGGAAATTTGGTTGCACTAGTGTATCATACACATGGACACACATAAGACAACACCCTCAAATATGCTATGTAGTAGTTTGATAGGATTTTATTATGAATTTAGTATCATATATTATTGAGTATCATATAATTGGCTTGTGAGTATAGAATTGTGTGTGTGTATTCATGTGTATGTGTGTGTTCATGTGCATGTGCGTGTGCATGTCATGTCATATATAGAGTCAAAAAAATACGTCGCTAATTTTTTAATTAGCGACATTTAGCGACATAAATATTCTTAATAGTATTGGAAAGAGTTTATGTCATAGGATTGTTACTGTATATATATATATATATATATATATATATATATATATATATATATATATATATATATATATAACACCATCCTCGTTCAACTCTATCCAGTGTGACACCAAAGCTTGGAAAAGAGGACGAGTTTGAACTTAGAATCGGTCGATACCGACCCGATATGGCCAATACCGATACATGTACTATATTTTTAATGTGGAACGTAATATCTATTTTAACTATATGGATACATATATTTATATCGGTTATCAAATATATTCTTTGTTTCCATCTATCTTACTAGATGGTACCCATGACCTGAGCACGTGTACGTCACTTGAGAGTGGTACCTCTTATTGTTAAGGAGGAAGTGGTACCTACTATTGTTAAGGTGGAAGTGACTATTAAGGAGAAATTAATACCTCATACTGTTAAATTTGAAGCATTTGTTAAGGAGGAAGTGGCAACTCCTACTGTTAAGGAGGAAGTGGTACCTCCTACTGTTGGGCAGGCACCAGCTCAGAGAGGGAGTTCTATTCACCCAACACCTATAGCGAAGATTGATCACCTAGACACTACTTATGCGAAGTATCTGAGGGACTGGGTTCTGACCCAGCGTATTGGATTTTCTTGAGAGATTGAGAAATTGGATAAGACTTATGGTGTAACTATGATACTTTTATTATGCTTATTGTGTGACTGTGATACTTTTATATTGTGCTTTTTGTGTGACTGTGATACTTTTATTTTGTGTTTATTGTGTGACTGTGATATTTTATGTACTTTTGTGATATTTCGTACCCAAGAAATTCAATGGAGGGTTGCTCTGGGTCTGTCTATTTTTATGAACTATTATAAGTCTGTGTATTTATTTTATTTATATTAAATGTATGTTAATTTATCGGTATTGAATGTTCCACCGAAGGGGTCGACGAACCCAGGGAATTCAATGGAGGGTTGCTCCGGGTCTATTTATATAAATTATGAATTCATAAACTGCAGGAAGATTGGTAGGGAAACCATTTTATATTCTTTTTTTTCACTAAAAATTTAGCGACGATTAGAGTCATTTAGCGACATTTATATACGTTGCTATATACGTCGCTGAATGTCGCTAAATACATCATTGAATACGTCGCTAAATACGTTGCTGAATATCGCTAAATTGCTGATATGGTAGTATTTGCCAGGTCAATAAAATGTCGCTAAATGTGTTATAAAATATCGCTAAACAGAAAAAATTTAGCGACGTTTAGCGACACACAAACACATCGCAAATTTAGCGATGTTGGGTCGCTAAACGTCGCTAATATAAAAAATATTAGTGACGCAAATACGTCGTTAGAAAATGTCCCTATTGTGATGTTTTACGATATTTTTCTCTGAGCGACTAGCTTAAACGCGACTTTATTAAAATGTCGCTAATTACGTCGCTAAATTTTTTAGCGATATTTTTAGGCCATTTAGCAACTTTTTCAGACGTCGCTAATTTGACTTATTCTGGTAGTGGCAGACATGTCACTCATGCGTGATCACGCTAGCTCACCTTTTATATGTAGCCCGTGTTAGGCCCAAGCCGATCATATTATCTTACTAGTATTTCAAGGCATATTTATATATATTATTTTATCTATTCCAGCTTATTACATTATTGTTCATCACCATATTGTTCTCAGTTCTTGCTATTACTTCACCATGATATTGTTTCTCGTGATATATGTTAGTTTAGTTATTTACATCATTTATTTTTATTGCTATTGTTCTTTCATAGTTTTTGTCAATTATCGAAACTATTATTGGGTTATATTCGCTCCAATCCTGACTGGATATATTTTTTAGATAATTCATTAGAGGACTGGTGTCCTACACACTACGTGTCACAGGATGGCGAGCCAGTTGAGTTATCACTCGTAGAGCTTCTTGAGTTAGCACCAGCAGTCGATGAGGCATGATTAGTTTTTTATTGTATATATCAGTTAGACTTTGGTATTGTATTATTATTTGAGATCTTATGATTTGTTTGAGACTTTATTTCTTTCCTTCTATTCCATATTGTGCCTTGTCATCCTCTAGTTTGTTATTATGATTGAGTGTTGGTTACCATTACCATATTATCATATTGTCCTCCATTTGGAGTTTAGATAGCATGACAGGTACCTTATATATATTGTGTGATATGTTTAAATAGTATTGTTGACCTAGACAGGGTTCTACCGCCTATGCTGCAGCCTAGGATGGAAGTACCCACATACTCGTGCCCTTACACTGGGTGCGGTTCGGGACACATTTTTGTGGTGTCCCATGCAGGTCAGGCTTCGCAACTAGTACGAGATCTCAGTAGTGGTACTCAGAGTTAAAGTATTACTACAAGCCTACTATAAGATATAGGACTAGGGATATAGAATGAGAGAATATTCAATCACAACTAGGAACATTTCCAATATATTGAGTTTATTAAGTTTATCATTCAGAATAATTGCTTTCTTTGAAATATTACTGTCCTTCATTGATACTATTGTATCATGCGCAATATTTATTCTTTTGTTTGAACTTGTCTTCAGGATGTCGTCGAAGACTCGATCGCAACACTCTGGAGAAGTTTTGGCGAGGTCCGTTACTTTGTCACCTCAGAGAGAGACAACAACGACTATTTCATCTTATTTCGCTCAGAGGATCGCCTCACCAGTCTAAGTGGACATTTTAGCAACAGCTTTTGGGCGTGCTCCACCACCAGTTTCGATGAATATTCTATCAGTCCCGGAGGATCTTCCACCACCACCATATATGCAAGCAGACGAGACACATATGTTCTCTATATTCTAGGAGATGATGGTGGAGCAGCAGAGGCAGACAGATGCTCTACTTCAGAACATTGAGAGTGCTCACCAGTTAGCACTAGCTACTGTGGAGAGGGTAGCACTTGTTTAGCCACAGACCATACTGCTTCATCCTGCACCATACCAGCCGAGGTCAGGTACCATCATTGATTTCAAGAGGACGAGGCCCAAGGACTTCAGGGGCATCGAGGGGATATTGTATGCGGACGATTGGATCGAGTACGTTGAGAGGGCCCTGAGGTTAGCACAGATTCCAGAGGGCTTATAGGTGGAGGTAGCGGGCAGCCAGATGTTCGATATTGCACTAACATGGTTCCACACAGACCTGAGGATCGCGGTGCCAAGACTGACTTGGAAAGCTTTCAAAGAGCTTTTCAAGAAGAAGTTCTTTCCAGATGTGGCTCTGAGTGCTCTAGAGAGACAGTTCCTATATCTCGTCTAGGGGAACAGGATGGTGGATGAGTACGCAGTGAAGTTCTACAGACTTGGTAGATTTATAGAGTGACAGAATCCTCTAGGGAAGGCCCAAAAGTTTCGGAAAGGTTTGATCTGGGAGATCAAATTTCTCACTAGAGGATGCCGCACCACGATATTTGAGGATATCTTGATGGACGCACAGAGGGCAGAGAATGGCTTGGAGGTCAAACCCAAGAGGATGCGAGATACATTAGGAGGAGCTAGTAGTAGTGTGGGTCCAACCAAATGACCCCACTTCCAGCAGCAGAGGACCTTCCATCAGTAGAGACAAAAGTTTTATTGACCATTTTGAGCACCCACACAACAAACATACCAAGCCCCTAGACCAGCACATCAGGCCCCGCAGTGTACTCACTGTGGAAAGATTAGAAATACAGTAAAGGTTTGAAGGAAGAGGCTTGGAGTGTGCCTCTACTTCGAAAAGTCAGGCCACCAGTTGATGGAGTATCTAGTGGCTCTATTTCGAGCAGGACAGGACCAGTACCGGCACAGAGAGCACCGGCAAGGCCACCTACGGGACAGCAGAGGGGACCTCCATTACAGACTCATCAATAATATTTTGTTCAGCACCAGCAACAACAGAGAGGTGCACCCCAAGAGCAAGCTTTTGCTATGGCAGTTAAGGAGGAGGAGCCAATCGGAGATTTGATATCAGGTTCAGTTCTTCTTGATTCTATTCCAGCTTATACTTTATTTGATTCTGGAACTTTTTTTTCTTTTGTATCTGTATCTGTATCTTTCGCTCTTAAGCATCGATTTGAGTCTGAAACTTTGGCTAGGACTTGCAAGATCATGACTAGGGAAGGAATTATCTTGGTCAGTGATGTTTGTAAGGATCAGAGAGTTATACTGGGAAGCCAAGAGTTGAGTGTATGCTTACTCATAATTTTATTTTTGAGCTACGACATTGTACTCGGGATGGATTGGTTGAGTAGGCATCATGCTAGTATTGATTATCGTAGAGGCAGAGTTTTATTTTGACTGCTAGAAGAGCCAGAGTTTGAGATTGTCAGAGGAGTAGCAGAGCGAGGATGCCATCTGTGGATCCATAATGGTAGAGAAGGAGTTGTCACGTCTGTTGATAGCAGAGTTCATGGATATTTTTCTAAAGGAGTTGCTGGATTTGCCACCAGATCAAAATATTAAGTTCTCTATAGATTTGGGGCCAGGCGTCGAGCCGATATCTCAACACGTGTATAGAATTAACAACAGCAAACTGGTAGAGTAGAAGAAGTAGGTAGATGAGTTACAAAAAAAAAGTCTTCATTCGATTAAGTTCATCACCTTGGGGTGCTCCTGTATTATTTGTACCGAAGAAGGATGGGTCAGTTCACATGTGTCTCGACTATATGGCTCTAAACAATCTCACTATCAAGAATAAATACCCGCTGCCGAGGATTGATGATCTTTTTGATTAGTTGAGCGAAGAAAAGGTAATTTCGAAGATAAACTTGAGGTTAGGTTACCACCAGGTGAAAGTGAAGGAGAATATTTTGAAGACAACTTTTTGGACTCGGTATGGCTAGTTTGAGTTCATGGTGATGTCGTTTGAGTTAACTAATAACCCAGTGGTATTCATGAATCGGATGAGCAAGGTGTTCCACCAGTATCTTGATAAGTTTATGGTAGTATTAATTGATGATATTCCAGTATATTCGAAGACCCCGGAGAAGCATTTGGAGCAACTGAGGATAGTTCTGGAGACTCTCAGGAAGAGAAGCTTTAAGGCAAGCTCTCGAAGTATGAGTTCTTCCTTGACAAGATTGAACTCCTTGGTCATGTGATTACAGGTGACGGGATCTCAGTGGACCCGAAGAAGATTTCAGCAATAGAGTCTTGGTCTACTCCGAGTTCAGTGGCAGAGATCAGAAGTTTTCTAGGTCTAGCTGGATATTACCGAAGGTTTTTACAGGACTTCTCTAGGATCGTGAGCTGATGATTAGGTTGACCAGGAAGGTTATAGAGTTTTTTTGGACAAAGGAGAGTCAGGCCGCTTTCGAGGATTTGAAGAAGAGGATGACAACAACTCCAATATTGACGTTGCCATCTGGATTGGGTGAATTCATTATCTATAGTAAAACTTCAGGGAAGGGTTTGGGTTGTGTCTTGCAGCAGAATGGGAAGGTGATTGCCTATGCTTCCGGGCAATTACGTCCTTATAAGAAGAATTATCCTACCCATAATTTGGAGTTGGCAGCGGTCATCTTTGATCTAAAGCTGTAGAAATACTATTTATACTGTCATGCCCCAGTCTAGGACTAGGACACGTAAGCATGCCAGCCGCATGTATATGGCAACTCCTATATATGGAAGCCATAACACTTGCGTACGCTGTAATATGAACAATAATTCATAAGTGGCAAAACTATCACAAGTCACAGTATATAATCTAATTCTCATCCATATTAATCAATGAATAAATGGATAGCCAATAACTATGTAACTAGATCTAAATATGAAGTACCAAAGGATGACCGTCGGATGGAAACAAATCCACTGTCGAACTAGAGTATAAAATAAACAAGATAAATGCAATATAAGTACCATATCTAACAATCACGAGGATCAAAAAGAAGACCTCCACGGAATATAAGTAACCAGTCCGGATCTGTGCTCCTACGAATACTCATGAACTTCTACATCTGGAAAGGGACCAGGTCCTCAGAGGGACATAATAAGATACATAAAAGCATGCCATAAAGTAAATACTAAATAAATAAAAGGGGTGCGCTAACCATCTAAGTGAATGCAATTTGAGGACAACTTTGAGTGTATGGAAAGGTGTAGGGTAGACATATGCTGACGTAATTCACCAATCATGACAACTGGCTAGTATATGCCACATATGCCCCCAATAACACGGGCATACTGCAATATAATAACGTCCATATCGCTCCTAAGAACGTAGACTTTGCATAGTATATAACATCCATATCGCTCCGAAGAACGTGGAATCTGCATAGTATATAACGTCCATATCGTCCCGTCGAGCGTGGAATCTGAATAAAGGAAGTGGGTGTCCCATACGCCTACTAGTCATCTTTCCCGTCCAATGATCTATGCATGTTGTATACACAATACGCCTTAGCTACTACGTCGAGGCGTCATAACTCTGGCTCACAGTCTATTGTTAGAATAATAGCCCAACCCTACAACCAAACAAGGACAAGGATTGTACCATCATACCACGATAGTCTATGCTCTGGCTACTAATAACTGCTAAGTCTTCTAACATGCATCACTATTAGCAGTTATACCCTATCCGTCGCATGACGTACACGTACAGGTGGCCAACCGCATACGCAAGTCCGTGCCCTACATGAGACTCACAACACGTGTAAGGAATGTGTCAAGGCCTGGGGAGTCATACCGATAACTCCACAACTTTAGGTGGGTCCACTAGACACTAGGTCAGACACAAGTCCTAACGTCAACCCCTTCGTTGACTGCACCCGAGTCTCTCTCGGACGCGCACAGTTATATAATATAAACATGCAACTAATAATACAGAATTTAAACAGTACAATAAGGCAAGGTATACTTGCCTGGCAATGAAGCTGCACAGTATCAATAATCTGCTCCTGAAGTCGTGCAAGTAAATCTAATATCCTCAGGGTACGCGCACGGGAATGACGGTGACGACGATGAGGTTGACGACGATGACGACAATGCGGTTGACGATGAGGACGATGATGACGATGCTTGAGGTTACGATGAGATAATAACTATAATGATGGCGATGATGGTGATGACGAGGATGGTGACTGTGATGATGATGATGAGGTAGATGGGGTGATGGTAATGGTGACTAGGGTTGGAGATGACGATGTTAATGAATGGTGATGATGATAGGGATGATGATGATGACTAGGACGATGATATTGATGATGATGATGACTAGGACGATGATGTGGATGATGATGATGACTACGATGGCTACGATGGTGGTGGTGATGATGATATGGTAATGGTGGTGATGCTGGTCGTGGATGACGGGGATGATGGGCTACGAGGCTCGCCGGAATCCGGCCAGACGAGGTGGCTGAACATGAAGAGGAAGAAGAAGTCGACGAGGGAGAGGGGGATGGCAATGGTGGTGGTGTTAATGGAAGGTGTTGTTTCGGCCATAGGGAGGCTGAGCAGGAAGGAGGACGGAGGTCGATCAGGATGAGAGGAACGGGGTGGTGCTGCTGGTGGCAAGGTGGACGAGGACAGTGGTCGAGGGGGTCCGGCGGGTCGGCTCATGGTGGATGGGGACGGGATTGGACTGAGAAGGAGGTGATGCAGGGTGGAGAAGGAGACGCTGGTGGTTGTTAGGGTTGACGTGGAGTAGTGGTCGATGGCTGCCGTCGTCAATGGCGGGGGCTCGGGGTGTCGGGACAGCGGGGAGGTGGCCTGGAAGGTTCGACTCCAGCGTGGGCGCTGTCGAGAGGGTGGACGGAGGCCAGGCGACGGAGAAGGATTGGGGAAAGGATACGATGGAGGGGAAATATCCGTCGAGGCTCCGGCGACAGGTTGGCCGGGGAAGGAAGTGAACAGGGAGTAGGGGAGGGGTTGTCGGCTGATTTTTAGGTTTGAGTTTTGTGTTTGGTGTTTAGGTTTTGTGAGGATGAATAAAAATAGGGAGGTGATTATTGATACATGTGAAGGAGGTTGATGGTTGACCTAAAGGGATTGGGCTTAGTCAATACCTCTTTGGGCTTGGGCCTTGGGCTCACATGGGGATGTTTGGAAGGCTATAATTTATATTGTTTAAAATGCATGGATAAATTTAATTGAGGGGCGATATGCGCGTTGCACATCCCGAAAATTATAAAAAATTTCCTATGAAGGGGAAAGTTTGATTTCTTCATGTATTGTCCGATGGTGTAGACACCTCACTACACTTTTGCATCAAAGCGCCCAATAATTAGAAAATTGCACAAAGTTGAAAATTGGATTAATTTAATTAAAATTAATGCGCAAGGTGTTTTATAATTAATTAGAAGTACATGGGGATGAAATTTGGTGGAACACAAGTGTCATGGACGTAGGAGGCTCAGAGTAGAATATTATAATAAATTGGGTTACACGAAATGAGTCAAGATTGTGTCTCCAATTTCGATTGGAATGCACAAGGACACAAAGTTGGAATTATTATAGAATTAAATATAAACGTCCGCGACGAATGTTGTGCGACTAAAATATAGCACAAGAGAGCATAATTATAAGTTATACGAAGGTCAGAATGGTAGGCGGGCACGTCTAGGACAATGGTGTAAAGTTTGTAGGAAGGCAATGGCTAGTGAGGTACTCCAATTATCGAAGCAACGGTAAGGTACACTATGTGATATAACTAATATATAATTAAATTAAATGTTGTGTCCTAATTTAAATTGGATACAAACTAGCCCTAATTTCTCTATCTATGCCAAGTAGACCTAATTTTGGGTGAGAGGGTTTACATGTACGAAGAGAGTGTGGATATCTCCACAGACCATAAGAGCTTGAAGTACGTGTTTACCCAGAAAGAGCTAAACATGAGGCAACGACGGTGGTTAGAGTTTATGAAGGACTTCGACATATCATTAAAGTACCATCCAGGGACGGCAATATAGTCGTTGATGCCTTGAGCAGGTATCGAGTAGTTATATTATCATGACCCGCACCCGGTGTAGGGATGCGAGTTATGAACGACGTCCAGTCTACGCCACAGCATCGGCGGTAGAACGCTGTGAAGGACCGTGAGATAACTCTAGAAGGGGGCGTATAGAGTATAGCAGAATAATCTACCCGATTTAAGATTATCATAATGAAGGCAGTTGCTAACTAATAGTGTATATAAAGACAGTAAAGTAAAGCAGTAAAGTAAAGAGAGAAAGCAAATGCAAATACCAAGATGTATACTAGTTTTTTCTCTGAGGGAACTAGTTCAGTCCCGAGAACTCAAGCTCAGAGTTTTCTCTACTATAATCACCAATAGTGACTCACAAGCTTTGATCAGAAGGCTTGCCACTTCTTTACCCTACGAGATTTTATCCAAAGTCTCGCAACTTCACAGCTTACAAAGAGAGTAACTGATGGAACAAAGCTTATTACAACTCAGAAGACTTCTAGACCAAGATCACACTTGGCACTAGGAAGCCTAGGGAGTTGCTGTCACGACCCGCACCCGGTTTAGGGGCACGAGTGCGTGGGTACGTCCAGCCTACGCCGCAGCATCGGCGGTAGAACGCTGTCAAGGTCTTGATACTATCTAACTAATGTCACGCAAGCATCCAATCTCCATTAGGAGGCACGGATGACACAAATAAGATGAACACATACTCAATCACAGGATTACAGCACGATAAGATTTCGAAACAGAAATTTAAAATTTAAACACAACACAAGTCCACAAGTAATATTCTAACTCAACAATATCCAAGAATCATCAAAATGCCGGAGACAAATCCGGTACCAAATAGTCTACTTAAAGAACTAACAATAAATAATAACTCCGGCTAGACCTTCCAGAATCACAACTACTACCAAGTCTGCAGCTACTCACCATATGGTCCATAAAGTGTCGGACAGCGGTCCTCTAAGGCATAGTCTGGAAAAATATTTCCAGTCAGGAAGGAGCAAAGCAACACTCTCAAATAACAGTTCCATTAATTGATAATGTCTATAATACAATAAAATATGTCATGCTAGCTACTGAGAAGACAGTAAAATAAATGCAATGGCAATTTAAGAGAGACAGGCAATGTAAAGAGACATGCAAAATAGGCAATGAGATACAGTCAGTGCATATAAGAAAATGAAAAGAACAAGGAACAATATCATATACGGGTGATATAGTATATGATTTAAAATAGGGAACTGTAATCTACTCTAAGTGTTTGAAATAGTAGTCTCAAAATGTGATCGGCTTGGGAACATGTACGATAGCTACAGGGCCTGGCTAATCATGGGTGAAGAGCATGATTAACACTTATAATTTCTATACTATAATAAGAGGTTATGATCATATTTCTTACTAACTACTTCCCCGCCCCCAACTAGTACTGTGGATCCAACCATGACACGTCACGATACACGAGCAAGTCAAGTCTATCATGTACGATGTCTAAATATATATGTCGTGTACAATATCAATACGATAATCAAGGTAACATCTCATGACTGCAGATCCAGGCTAAATACTAGTCCGTGTAGCACAGTGTCAAAGATTCAGTTGTAACATTTCATGATTGTTAAACTTATAGCAATTATCAAGAATTGGAAATTATCAGAGAATATACTTGCCTTGGGTCCTTAGCTGGTATTTATGGATGTCCGATTCCAGAGTATTCCCTGGGTGAACCAACAGTCCTAAAAGCATAACACAATATAACATTTGCTTCAGAAGCTACGCTAACACACAGTCTATGAAGTCAGAGGCTCTGCCAGATATGGCACTGGTCAATCTAGGGTCAACTGGTAGGGATATATAAATATACATATATCTATTTTTAACTACCTTAGTACTTACAATATATATACGTACACTAATATAAATACATATACAATATATATATATATATTTACCAAAATACTAATTATATTAAATTATACTAGTATACAAGTACACATATATATAACCCAAAATACCAAAACAAATATATATATATATATATATATATATATATATATATATATATATATATATATATATATATATATATATATATACCAAATTAGCACTTATATCAAAACATACGTATATTTATTTTCATATACTAAATTAACAATTATCAACATATACTGAAAATACAGATACCAATTTTACAGATTAATATTTATTTAATACGTACACACAAAAATAAATTTTGAATACATATATATATATATATAGGAAGAAATACACGAACATATATACATACACATATATACTAATTTGATTTAATACATACATATACAATAATTGAAGAATAAATACTAATACCTATTTATTCGTTATACACATACATATACTTAATATATATATGCTATGCTAATACATGTATTTAAACATTTTATTTATAAATAACATACATGTACATTAACATAGAATACACTAAATATACCAATTTTTATAGTAAAATATATTAAGTAGATACATATATATACATATACATATACCAATATGAAAATATACTAAGTATATATAAAATGCATAATTATACCTATACAAATTAAATATGTACTTATACATATATATACACTAATTATATACAAATACATATACTAGTATATACATATACATATACTAATTATATTAAAATATACAAAGTATATATAATGCATAAATATACATATACAATTTAAATATATACTTATACATATATATACATTCATATATAATACACTGTACATAGTCGTATATATACACTAATATATTACAAGTTATATACATACATATATACATATATATATATATATATATATATACATATCTATATAAAGAAGGAGGAAGAAGAAGAGGGGAGCCTTACAGTGGTGGTGCACCGCCTGGCCGGGGGAGGATGGCCGGACTGCGGTCGGAGAGGTGGAGTGCTGCGCTGCCGGGAAAAAGAGCAGCAGGGGGTGCCGGAGTCGCAGCGGGTCGGAGTGCCCAGAGGGAGCAGTGGCTCGGGCCGTAGCAGCGGGAGGCTGTTGGCCGGGTGCGCAGGTGGGCCGCCGGAGTTAATGGGTCGGTGCAGTCGGCAGGCGGTGGGAGGCCGCCGGTGTACAGAGGAGTCGGATTTGGAAGATGGAGGGGGTGCACGGCTGGCTGTAAGGAGGATGGGGGTTGGCCGGCTGTCCGGCGGAGGGAGAGGGCACAGCAGGTGGGGAGGAATCCGTGAGGGCCGGAGTCGTAGAGAGGAATGGAAGCAGCGGCCGGGCTCGGCTGTAGGGAGGGTCATCGGTGGTCTGAGTACAGGGACCGGGGAACAGTATAGGGGGAGTTGAGGAACAGTATCCCCCCTAACTAGTATTTCAAATTCAAAAATCAAAAGAAGAAGGAGAAAAGGAAGGAAAGAGAAGGAGAAAGGAAGAAGGAGAAGAAGAAATGAGTGGAGGAAATTTACATACGTATGAGAGGGGATGGAGGCTTGTGAGGTGGGGGAAACCTGGGTTGTCTAGGGATTAGGGTTTGATGTAGACAAGGCATTAAATAGGGATGAGGGGATTTTGATGGAGGGTTGTGATTGACCCTCTTAATTGAGTGGTCCAGATTGAACATGAGAGAAATTAATTCATGTAGGAAAAATGCAATTTGGTCCTCAAGTAAATAATCTTTCCATTTGGTTTTGCACAATGGGGTGATGACACCTACAATTGAATAATTGCAACTTAGCCCCTTAAATTTGGGAAATTGCACAAACACATAAAATGACAAAAATTTGGCGGGCGATTCGGGGTCCGGTGTTTTGTAGGGTCAGGGGACGCTGTAAGTTGGGTACGGGCTTAAATAGCAGGGCACTGGAATTAAATTGGGATTTTAGAATCAGATAAAATGGTATCCTCAATTTAAATAGAAATAAATGCAAGTTGTGTTCAACAATTAATTAGGAGTACATGGGACCAAAATCAGGTCAGGTCATCAATACCAATAATGAAGAAGACTCAGAACAGAATATTACCCTAATTTGGGCCGTACGAAAAATAGGTCAAGATGGCCTCCAATTTTTGATTGGAACGCACAACGATATAAAATAGGAGTTTTAAAAATAACGTCCGCGACGATTTTTGCGCGGCCAGAAATAATGTACAAAGAGCACAATTATGAGTTGCAAAAATAGCAGAATTGAAGGCGGGCATGTCTAGGGCAAGATTGTAAAATTTGTTGGAAGACAAAAGTCTGGATAGTGCTCCAAATATCGAAGCAAAGGCAATTGCGCAAAATATTAAATAAAATACGGTAATTAATAAAAATCTCCAAAAATTAAATTATAAATAAAACAATTAATTACATAATTCCACAAGTCCTGACAGGGGTTCGTATACTGGCTTCTAGGTCAGTCTGCTAGCTAAAAATAAATGAGCACTGCATCTAATACTATATTTAATTACTCATCACACATAATTATTTAAATTAAAAATATTATCATGCAATTATTTAATTATAACTACCATAATATTAAATATTATAAAAGGTCGAAAATACCCCTGTTTTCGGAATGTGGTAGTGACAAGTCTACCCACCTTAAAAGAATTTCGTCCTCGAAATTTAAAATCCTCATAGTAGTGTTTATCATACACATTATTATTCCCTCAAATTTAAATCCATTAACCATAAAATCAGGTTATAATCCGCAATGTCTTTTCACAATTAAAATTTCTGTAATTATTTCATTCCTGAAAAATCCTTGGAATAAAAATCAAAGTCCATTTTTGTCAAAATTTCCTTGAAGATTTTGGGTTAATAATTCAATACCCGAAATTTAATATTCAGATCCTCAAAAGTATTATGACTCCTCTTAGGCCTGAGATCCAGATCCTCTTCTGCAATCTGAGCATCCATCAAGATAGCCTCAAAGGTAGCGGTACGACGACCAGAAGTTCGTGACTTAATCTCTCTCGTCAGTCCCTTTCTAAATTTTCGGGCTCGATCTCCTGGGTCTCGAATCATAGACGATGCAAAATGGCTCAATCTACAAAATTCTGCAGCGTACTCGTCGACCGACATGTTTCCTTGAACTAAGTCATGAAACTGACTTTCCAAGGTTCCCAATGCCACGTCGGGAAAGAACTTCTCTTTGAAGAGTTCCTTGAAGGTCTCCCAAGTAAGTCCTTGTGCAGTAATTCTCGGTTCCGTGCGATACCACGTGAGTGCGATATCGAACATCTGACTGCCAGCGGCTTCTATCTGCAAGTTCTCCGGAATCTGGGTCAATCGCAGGCTTCTCTCTATATCCTCTAGCCAGTCGTCAGCGTAGAGTATCCCTTCGGTGCCTTTGAACTCTCGAGGCATCATCCTTTTGAAATCCACTATAGTGCCTGATTTCTGCTGTTGCTGGCCAGGAATCTGCTGGTACTGTGCTACTCTCTCCAAAGCTTGGAGAGTCACTTGATGAGCATTCTCCATGTTTTCTTTCATCAGCTCGGTTTGTGCCTGGTGCGCTTCTGCTTGCACCCTCTGAGCCTCAGCTTGAACTCGCTGAGCGTCTGCCGTCACTCTCCGGGCATCTACCATGCCCTGGATCAAGGTAAACATCTGCGTTCCGTCAATGGGCAAACCTCCGGGAATCGGAGTCGGTGGAGGAGGAAGGTTGTCCGTCACAGCTGCGGCAATCTTCTTAACAGGTGGGGGAGGAGGATTCCCGAAAATTGCAGATACACCTACGTGCATCGGAGATGTAGGAGGAACTACGGCTGTCTGTTCATCAGGTGGAGAGGTGGCAGGCCCCTCTAAAGCTGATGTTCCCGCTCTCATAGATCGTGTCTGCGGCGACATCCTGAAGACAGATCCCAAAGAATCAATTTAGGCAAAACGCGATATCATCAAGGGAGGACAGTACAGTTCTAAAGAAGCAACATTCAAGATAAAGATTGGGAATAACAATCCTAGTTGTGATTGCACAGGTCAAAGATGCATCCATGGTCTGATATCTCTATCCCCTAGGTATCACAGTTCTATCACAAACACTCTCACTGCTAGCTTCCTTACCTACTGCAACAGTTGATGCTAGTTATTCTTATCACCCAAGTGCATATCAAATGCAACACTCTTTACTAAATACTGCTCTCTCTAATACAATCTTAAATAGACACCCAAGTCAGTGGGCAGTGAGGTCTCAATTATACTCAAGCCAACAGATCCTTACACATGCATCTCATCTATTGTATACTAATATATCTCTCCCACTATAAAATCTTATCCTCAGATAAATTTTTCTCAAAATAACTCCTCGAATAAAATTTTAAGGTAAATTGCATACAATTTCCTCAAGGTTAATTATTTAAATACTGAAATAAAACTTAATCACTAAAAATCTTTACAGTTTTGTCTATGTTCATTGAATCGAATCTGAATCCTCAAAAAGTTTTAATGACAATATCTCTACTTCTCAAAATTCAAAAATACAATTCATTCTCAATCTTCAAATTAAAATTTAAATCCATATCTAGTAGTCCAATAGCCCTAGTGTTATCTTCCTCACTGTCCTCATCGACATGTGTCATCAAGTAATACCATAAATTAGTCTGTAAATATATCTTGATATGAAATCAAACCCTATAATGAAACCAAAATCCTAATTTAATACCTAATCAACAATCAACAAGTGAAACCAAAATCCTAATTTAATAACTAATCAACAACAATCAAATTCAATATCAATAAGTGAGAATGGACGGAACAAGGGAATGATTTTAAATTGGAAATTATAACAAGATTCTCAGGGGTCATCCCAGGAATCTCTCAAGGAATTGTGATTGAGTATTTGCTCTCGTCCTAGTATCCTATGTCCTAGATCCTATTGCAGGCACGCAATAGTGTAACAAAGATGCCACACTACTACGACATCGCACAACTCGCGAAGTCTGACCTGCATGGGCCACCACTAAAAACGTGTCACGACCCGCACCCGGTTTAGGGGCACGAGTGCGTGGGTACGTCCAGCCTATGCCGCAGCATCGGCGGTAGAACGCTGTCAAGGTCTTGATACTATCTAACTAATGTCACGCAAGCATCCAATCTCCATTAGGAGGCACGGATGACACAAATAAGATGAACACATACTCAATCACAGGATTACAGCACGATAAGATTTCGAAACAGAAATATAAAATTTAAACACAACACAAGTCCACTAGTAATATTCTAACTCAACAATATCCAAGAATCATCAAAATGCCGGAGACAAATCCGGTACCAAATAGTCTACTTAAAGAACTAACAATAAATAATAACTCCGGCTAGACCTTCCAGAATCACAACTACTACCAAGTCTGCAGCTACTCACCATATGGTCCATAAAGTGTCGGACAGCGGTCCTCTAAGGCATAGTCTGGAAAAATATTTCCAGTCAGGAAGGAGCAAAGCAACACTCTCAAATAACAGTTCCATTAATTGATAATGTCTATAATACAATAAAACATGTCATGCTAGCTACTGAGAAGACAGTAAAATAAATGCAATAGCAATTTAAGAGAGACAGGCAATGTAAAGAGACATGCAAAATAGGCAATGAGATACAGTCAGTGCATATAAGAAAATGAAAAGAACAAGGAACAATATCATATACGGGTGATGTAGTATATGATTTAAAATAGGGAACTGTAATCTACTCTAAGTGTTTGAAATAGTAGTCTCAAAATGTGATCGGCTTGGGAACATGTACGATAGCTACAGGGCCTGGCTAATCATGGGTGAAGAGCATGATTAACACTTACAATTTCTATACTACAATAAGAGGTTATGATCACATTTCTTACTAACTACTTCCCCGCCCCCAACTAGTACTGTGGATCCAACCATGACACGTCACGATACACGAGCAAGTCAAGTCTATCATGTACGATGTCTAAATATACATGTCGTGTACAATGTCAATACGATAATCAAGGTAACATCTCATGACTGCAGATCCAGGCTAAATACTAGTCCGTGTAGCACAGTGTCAAAGATTCAGTTGTAACATTTCATGATTGTTGAACTTATAGCAATTATCAAGAATTTGAAATTATCAGAGAATGTACTTGCCTTGGGTCCTTAGCTGGTATTTATGGATGTCCTATTCCAGAGTATTCCCTGGGTGAACCAACAGTCCTAAAAGCATAACACAATATAACATTTGCATCAGAAGCTACGCTAACACACAGTCTATGAAGTCAGAGGCTCTGCCAGATATGGCACTGGTCAATCTAGGGTCAACTGGTAGGGATATATAAATATACATATATCTATTTTTAACTACCTTAGTACTTACAATATATATACGTACACTAATATAAATACATATACAATATATATATATATTTACCAAAATACTAATTATATTAAATTATACTAGTATACAAGTACACATATATATAACCCAAAATACCAAAACAAATATATATATATATATATATATATATATATATATATATATATATACCAAATTAGCACTTATATCAAAACATACGTATATTTATTTTCATATACTAAATTAACAATTATCAACATATACTGAAAATACAGATACCAATTTTACAGATTAATATTTATTTAATACGTACACACAAAAATATATTTTGAATACATATATATATATATAGGAAGAAATACACGAACATATATACATACACATATATACTAAGTTGATTTAATACATACATATACAATAATTTAAGAACAAATACTAATACCTATTTATTCGTTATACACATACATATACTTAATATATATATGCTATGCTAATACATGTATTTAAAAAATTTATTTATAAATAACATACATGTACATTAACATAGAATACACTAAATATACCAATTTTTATAGTGAAATATATTAAGTAGATACATATATATACATATACATATACCAATATGAAAATATACTAAGTATATATAAAATGCATAATTATACCTATATAAATTAAATATGTACTTATACATATATATACACTAATTATATACAAATACATATACTAGTATATACATATACATATACTAATTATATTAAAATATACAAAGTATATATAATGCATAAATATACATATACAATTTAAATATATACTTATACATATATATACATTCATATATAATACACTATACATAGTCGTATATATACACTAATATATTACAAGTTATATACATACATATATACATATATATATATATATACATATCTATATAAAGAATGAGGGAGAAGAAGAGGGGAGCCTTACAGTGGTGGTGCACCGCCTGGCCGGGGGAGGATGGCCGGACTGCGGTCGGAGAGGTGGAGTGCTGCGCTGCCGAGAAAAAAGAGCAGCAGGGGGTGCCGGAGTCGCAGCGGGTCGGAGTGCGCAGAGGGAGCAGTGGCTCGGGCCGTAGCAGCGGGAGGCTGTTGGCCGGGTGCGCAGGTGGGCCGCCGGAGTTAATGGGTCGGTGCAGTCGGCAGGCGGTGGGAGGCCGCCGGTGTACAGAGGAGTAGGATTTGGAAGATGGAGGGGGTGCACGGCTGGCTGTAAGGAGGATGGGGGTTGGCCGGCTGTCCGGCGGAGGGAGAGGGCACAGCAGGTGGGGAGGAATCCGTGAGGGCCGGAGTCGCAGAGAGGAATGGAAGCAGCGGCCGGGCTCGGCTGTAGGGAGGGTCGCCGGTGGTCTGAGTACAGGGACCGGGGAACAGTATAGGGGGAGTTGAGGAACAGTATCCCCCCCCTAACTAGTATTTCAAATTCAAAAATCAAAAGAAGAAGGAGAAAAGGAAGGAAAGAGAAGGAGAAAGGAAGAAGGAGAAGAAGAAATGAGTGGAGGAAATTTACATACGTATGAGAGGGGATGGAGGCTTGTGAGGTGGGGGAAACCTAGGTTGTCTAGGGATTAGGGTTTAATGTAGACAAGGCATTAAATAGGGATGAGGGGATTTTGATGGAGGGTTGTGATTGACCCTCTTAATTTAGTGGTCCAGATTGAACATGAGAGAAATTAATTCATGTAGGAAAAATGCAATTTGGTCCTCAAGTAAATAATCTTTCCATTTGGTCTTGCACAATGGGGTGATGACACCTACAATTAAATAATTGCAACTTAGCCCCTAAAATTCGGGAAATTGCACAAACACATAAAATGACGAAAATTTGGCGGGCGATTCGGGGTCCGGTGTTTTGTAGGGTCAGGAGACGCTGTAAGTTGGGTACGGGCTTAAATAGCAGGGCACTGGAATTAAATTGGGATTTTAGAATCAGATAAAATGGTATCCTCAATTTAAATAGAAATAAATATAAGTTGTGTTCAACAATTAATTAGGAGTACATGGGGCCAAAATCAGGTCAGGTCATCAATACCAATAATGAAGAAGACTCAGAACAGAATATTACCCTAATTTGGGCCGCACGAAAAATTGGTCAAGATGGCCTCCAATTTTCGATTGGAACACACAATGATACAAAATAGGAGTTTTAAAAATAACGTCCGCGACGATTTTTGCGCGGCCAGAAATAATGTACAAAGAGCACAATTATGAGTTGCAAAAATAGCAGAATTGAAGGCGGGCATGTCTAGGCAAGATTGTAAAATTTGTTGGAAGACAAAAGTCTGGATAGTGCTCCAAATATCGAAGCAAAGGCAATTGCGCAAAATATTAAATAAAATACGGTAATTAATAAAAATCTCCAAAAATTAAATTATAAATAAAACAATTAATTACATAATTCCACAAGTCCTGACAGGTGTTCGTATACTGGCTTCTAGGTCAGTCTGCTAGCTAAAAATAAATGAGCACTGCATCTAATACTATATTTAATTACTCATCACACATAATTATTTAAATTAAAAATATTATCATGCAATTATTTAATTATAACTACCATAATATTAAATATTATAAAAGGTCGAAAATACCCCTATTTTGGGAATGTGGTAGTGACAGTTGCTCTTTAATATGGGAAAGTTAAGGCTTTCGGGGTTTGCTCACAATAGGATAGAAGACTTAAGAATGGTTGAGTGAGTAAGAATGAAGAATTATAATCCAATTTAGAAGGTATAGGCAAATAGAATTCGACCAGAATTTGGTCAAGGTTTAATTCAAATTTCCATCCATTGGCCTAAGAAATCAGGAGCTATTGAATTGGTTGATTTCATACCAAAAGGGTAACCAAGTTCGGTCCGAGTTCGGCACGAGTTCTACCCGAGTTTGGTCTCTTAGTATGGCGGACTTTGTAAATAAATGTGGCCTGATTTGGTGGATAGGTTCTTTGGTTCATTTGAGTAGACCATGTATGTGGGTATAGGTATTTAGGATTTGCCAGTGTGACTCAGCTTACATCATTCCTAGACTCAAATAAATAAAAGATTATATTTGAATAGACAAAATACAAATGACATATAATAGCAGTGTTGAGGCTTCAGATCGTGACATATCAATACATGGTTTAGTTAACTATCAAAATCAAATTGACTGAGACTGGATCGGCCAACAATCTCCCCCATTTTGATAATTGACAAACTATGAATGATACTACAAGTTTTTGATATGCAAGGCTCTCCCGTAACTATGGAGTAGTTGATATGCTGAAGACAATATTTATCAAGTATCGTCTTGTATGCTAGTATCATGTATGTCTTTCTCACCCATTGTCATTTGGTCAAAATGGCATGCAATCCGAAATCGGTAAGATGACAAGAAAAATAAGAAAGTAAAGTATATACAGGATAATATATAATGACGAAAAAAAATTACTTTAAAATTTTATTTATTTGAAAAGAAAACATATAAAAATAGATGTGTAGTAGAAACATCATAGTAGAGCATCTATAAGTAAACTTTTTAAACATTTAAAAATTATTGAGTAACTAGTTGCCATGTTCGTCATCTTCATCATCCGGTTCAACTATTCTGTTTGGATCAAAGAATGCATCAGCTGTATCCAAGTGTCGCTAAACATAAGGGTGATCAATACGAAATCCTTGTTGATTTAGATTCAGAAGAATCAAAAAAGGTCCGGCTAGGTGCTTCGATAAGGTATACTGGATGTCTATCAAAGTGTTGCCAAGAGCCTGAGTCTGAAGAGTTTAGCGTTGATTAGTAGCATGATTGTGTATATCTTCTTGGTGGAAGCGATCATGCAACAGATTAAAAAATAGACTCTAAGGTTTATATTTGTTTATTAATAGGAGGGACATAATCAACATGATTAGTGTTGGAGTTTGATGATGAGTTATAAGGTAGAAGCATAGTTGGCTCAAATCTTCGAATTCTATTGAGGTATAAAGGTTCCTCAAGATTTGGACAAGTATCCAAAAGAATGTCGAAATAGCTGAAAATGGTTGGCAAGTACATGGCGTATAGTAGTAGATGCCCTTTCTTGCGACATTGAACCATTTGAGATAAGATGGTCTGTGGAGCATTAAATTTATGCCGAAATACAAGTGATATAAAGCTGACATTTTTAGATAAGTAACTTCATCAAAGTAAGTCTTCTTAGGTAGAAAGGCTGAAAAGATAATACGATATATTTCAAAGAAGTGACCATTCAAATATCTAGCATAAAATTTACCAGGTGGACATTCAAGAGGGTGACAAAGGATATTCTTGAAAGAATCTAGGGTTAAGTCATGGTCGAATTAAACTTTAGTAATTTTGACTAAGGGTTGTCCATTAGCGGAAATGCGTAGGATTTCATCCAAGTTATCTGCATTGAATTCAATTGGAATGTCATGAACTCTAGATAAAATAGTGTCATATTCATATGTTAAGTTACAATAGAATATTTGAATAGCATTGGTATAAATGTTGGTACGGGTTGTAACAAATTCTTCAAGTTGGAGTTTTTGAAGAGTGGGTAGATAGTCTTTATGTTGGGAAGAAAAATCAATAGAATGACCAAAACAGATGTGTCTCTTGGATAAGTCATTAAACCAATCATTTAAATTTTTGAGGCTCCGAAAGGTGAAATCGTCGAATTCTCCTATGTTTGGCATAGTGGGACAAAAAAGAGAGTCGAGAAAGGAATCTTGTTTCCTTTTAGGGGCCATTGGAAGAGGATATAGGAGAAAATGCTAAGGTTTATTTGTGGAGGAGGAATGATTTTTGGTGGTCTTAATGTATGAGCAACGAAATGATCTATATATAGAGTAGCAAAAACCTAAATTAGGAAGAGAATTAAATGATATAGTATATTCTGGAATTAAACTAACCAAGTTCGGTCCAAGCTCGGCCCGAGTTCGGTCTGAATTCTATTGACATTTATTTCCAGAATCTCAATGTAACTTTAATCGATATTATGCCTTTCTTGACTCGATATAAATACAGAATAATAAGTGTTGAACCTAAATCGTAAGTTTTTAAGAGTTTAAATCATCTCAGAGTAGTTGTAGAGGCCGGATTCTAATTAGCGGTGGTCCGAAGACACTTAAATACCGTGTCGCTTAAGGTTATTTACATCTTTTTGATAGAAGGGCCCTTTCGGCTTGTATCCAAAATTTTCAAAACTTAAAGCATCTTATGATTCTTATACTTTATCAGAATCTAAAAGACCTAATTCTTGACGGATAAAGTAGAATCGATCTTCAGGTAAAGGTTTAGTAAAGATATCTGCTAGTTAATGTTCCGTATCTGCATACTCTAAACAAATATCTTCGTGTGATTGATGATCCCTTAGAAAATAAGGACGTATTTCTATGTGCTTAGTGCATGAGTGGCATACTGGATTTTGGTAAGATTAATGGTGCTAGTGTTATCACAAAAAATATGAATATTCTTATAGTGCAGATTGAAGTCTTCTAGGGTTTGCTTCATCCACAAAATTTGAGCACAACAACATCCTACGGCGATATACTCTACCTCAGTTGTTGATAATGTAATAGAATTTTTTTTCTTGCTAAACCAGGTGACTAGAGACTTTTCTAGGAAATTACACGTGCCGCTGATACTTTTTCGATTGACTTTGCATCTAGCAAAATCAGCATCCGAGTAACCAGCAAGGTCAAAAGACATGGTTTTGGGATATCATAAGCCTGCCGACAAAGTTCCTTTAAGGTATCTAAAAATATGCTTAACTGCGTATAAATGTGATTCCTTAGGATTAGCCTGATATCTAGCATAAAGACATACAACAAACATAATGTCTGGGCGACTAGCAGTTAGATATAACAAACTACCAATCATACCTCGATACTTACATATGTTTGTTGGTTTACTGCTTTTATCAAGGTCAACCTTAGTGGACATTGCCATTGGAGTTTTGATAGGCTTTGCATTGTTCATGTCAAACTTTTTGAACAAATCATTCGTGTACTTTGCCTGATGGATAAAGGATCCTTGTGAATCTTGTTTGATTTGCAATCCTAGGAAGAAAGTCAGTTCTCCCATCATGCTCATCTCAAATTCACTCTATATACACTTAGCAAACTCATTACATAGTATCTTATTAGTAGATCCAAATATGATATCATAAACATATATTTGTAATAATAACAAAGAATCAGCAGAAGTTTTATAAAAAGGGTAGTATCAATTTTTTCTTTTAAAAAATTGTTTCCAAGTGGATAGAGACTAAGACGTTCATACCAAGCACGAGGGGATTTTTTGACTCTGTATAGAGCCTTTCGTAACTTGAATACGTGGTCAGGGTGTTTGAAATCTTTAAAACCAGGGGGGTGTTTGACAAAAATATCTTCTTTGATAACACCATTTAGAAAAGCACTTTTAACATCCATTTGAAAAAGTTTAAACTTATAAAAACTAGCAAAAGTGCAAAGCATTCGGATATATTCAAGTCTAGCAACAGGAGCATAGGTCTCATCGTAGTCAATACCTTCCTCTTGGTTTTATCCTTGAGCTACGAGACGTACTTTGTTACGTGTAACTAAACCATCCTCATTTAATTTATTTTGGAAAACCCATTTAGTACTAATGATCAGATAATCATTAGGTTTAGGAACAAGTTCCCAAACTTGATTGCGTTCAAATTGGTTGAGTTCCTCTTGCATAGCAGAAATCCTAAATTTATCAACAAAAGCTTCATCGATATTTTTAGGTTCTATTTGAGAAATAAAATCAATATTTATAATGATATCTCTATTTGAGGAACGTGTACTTATACCTTTCGATACATCACCTATTACCAAGTCCTCGGGATGATATGTGGAGAAGTTTAGTCTCATTGGCAGACTTTTCGGATAACTTGTACTGTTTGTATCTTCTGATATCTTGTTGGTTGCGGGTTGACTAACTTCATCGTCGCTTTCGTTTAGTGCTTGAGTGTTGTGTTCATCAAATGTAACATTTATTGATTCTTTAACAATCATTGAGGTTTTATTGAATACTCTGAATCATTTACTTTTGGCGGCATAACCTAGAAAAATACCTTAATCGGCCTTGGAGGCAAATTTTTCTATATTATCTTTGGTATTAAGAATAAAACATTTGCAGCCAAAAACTTTAAAGTAACTAATTGTGGGGATTCTACCAAACCAAAGTTCAAAGGGGGTTTTCTTTGATATAGTTCGAATAAGCACCATATTCAAAATATGGCATGAAGTACTTACAACTTCAGCCCAAAAGTATTTCTAAAGGTTATACTGATTTAATATGACTCTAGCCATATCTCCAAGAGTTCTATTATTTCGCTCTACAACTCCATTTTGTTGTGAAGTTCTAGGACAAAAAAAATTATGAGAAAAATTATTTTTATTGCAAAAAAAATTTTAAATCATTATTTTTTAATTCACCGCCATGATCACTTCGGATACGAATAATCATGAAACCTTTTTCATTTTGAACCTTTTTGTAAAAAGTGACAAATTCAGAAAATGCTTCATTTTTATTTGTAAGAAAATAAACCCATGTGTATCTAGAAAAATTATTAATAATAACATAAGCATAAAGCTTACCGCCAAGACTGGTGACTCTACTGGGTCCAAACAAGTCCATATGCAAGAGTTGGAGAGGTCGAGAGGTACTTACAGAGTTGATTGATTTAAATAAAGATTTAGTAGCTTTATTCTTTTCACAGTCAGCACATACCATATCATTCATGAAAGTAATCTATGGTAAGGCTCTTAAGAGTTTCTTTATAGATAGTCTTCCAATAGTGTCCATGTTTGTGTGTCCTAGACACATATGCCATAGCCAAATGTCATCTTTGTTGGCGTATAGACATTTGCCTGCATTTTTAGTATCTTTTGCAAGATAGAAAATATATATATTGTCTTCCCTGATCCCTTCAAAGATAACCTTACCAGTAGATCTTTTATAAATAGAACATTTGTTTTTAACGAAATTAATACCATAACTATGTTCAGCTAGATAACTGATGCTGAGTAGGTTGTGTTTTAATTCCATTACTAGACGAACATCTTTTATGACAGGATAGGGAGGAACACCTATATTACCATTACCAATAATGTATCCTCTGAGGTTATTGTCGAAGGAGACATAACCTTCTTTCTTTATTGATAGCGTTGCAAATAGATTAGCATCACCAGTCATATGTCGTGAGTAACCACTATCGAGAATCCACTTGCTTCTAGCTTGAGAGGGTTGGTCCACCTACAAAATGAGTTATAGATGTAACCCTTCGTACCCATTTTCTTGAGGGTCCTACTGTGTTAGTTTTTGGTACCCATGCATAAATATTCATATCTACTAATTTCTTTGTTCTACAGAATCTAGATATATGTTCTTTCTTACCACAGTAGTGACATATAGTTGTGTCATTAATGCTTGGTGCAGCATGATAGATTTAATTGTGTGAAGCAGTACTTTATGGTCTGTGTGAATATAATTCATGATTGTGTGGGGCATTTCTTCGTGGTCTTCTATAATAGAATGCATGATTGTGTGGAATATTTCTTTGTGGTTTTCTACAATAGAATGCATGATTGTGTTTGGTTCTATGTGTATGATGATTGCATGAACTGTTATGCATGTAGGTAGGAGCATAACTATGAGTGTTCTTTTGTCTTGGTATGTATCTCGTGTTAGGTTGGGTGGCAGTTTGTTCGACCTGTTTATCCAATCTAATCTCTAACTTTTAGAGGTACATATACTTAGTCATATTTAGCATTAAGAGCATCTATTCTACGTGCAGCAATGGAATACTTCTTCTTTTCATATTTGAATTCATCCTTAAGTTTAGTGTTCTCCTGAGAGATCTTATCAAGACTGGCAAGTGCCTCGTGAAGATTAAGCTTAAGTCTAGAATTCTCGTCTGAATCGTTTGAGGTATCATTTACTTCACTTAGTAGAGATGTTAGTCTCTCTATTTCAGTTTGACATTCTTGAACATCTTTCTTAGCATGCTTGTACTTATTTCTAAGTTTTCTAAAATCATCAAGCAGGCCACTAAAAGCATTATCTAGCTCATCAAAATTAAAATTATCATAAGAGTTGTTATCCGTTACATGATCAGCTAATGCCATGAACCATAGGTTTGCTGCTTCTCAAGAATTCTCTTCTTCAGATTTGCTAGCTTCACTTTCGTGCCAAATACTAGTATTTGCATATTTTCGTGGTGATATTCTTCTAGATGAGTAATTGTGGTAATTTTTTTTCTTAGGGTTGGACAATCTTTCTTTATATGCCCTGTCTTCTTACAGTTTTAGCATATAGTCTCTTCATCACTGTTGTCAGTTGGCTCCTTCTTCTTTGATTTCTCAAGCTTTAGAAATTTCCTAAAGTTTTTGGTGGTCAGGGCAACTTCCTCATCTTGAGACTCATTGTTGTCAAAGTTATAGTTGGTGATCTTTTTGTGATGTGCCTTTAGAGCGATCGTCTTCTCCTTGGGAGTGGGTTCTTCAAATTTCTTGAGATCCAGCTCGTAAGTCATCAGCTTTCCTATAAGCGTCTCGAGGGTCATCGTGGTAAGATCATTCCCTTCTATGATTGCCATGGCTTTTGGATTCCAGTTCTTGGTGAGTCCCTGAGTACCTTGCGAATCTTCTCATGATTGTTGTACTCCTTGCCGAGTGATAATAGAGGATTGACGATGACGAGGAATCTCGTGAATATATGAGTGATCGTCTCATTTTGCTTCTTCTTGAATGCTTCATACTCTTGTGTTAGATGACTTATTTTTTATTCCTTCACTTGGGAGGTTCCTTCATGAGTGACATCAAGAAGTTTCCATACTTCATGCAAAGTTTCACAAGTGGAGACCCTGTTAAATTTAATTCTGTCTATAACACAAAATAGAGCGTTAATAGCTTTAACATCAAGACTAGCTTATTTCTTTTTGGTGTCTTTGTACTTATCATGAGGCTTCTCTACCAGGTTACCATCTATGACTATTCTAGGTGGCTTCTTGTATTGTAAACCCCCTGATTTTTTCAGAATTTTAAAAATAAATTTTCAAAATTTTTCTGGAATTTTCTGTGAATTTTTTACTAAATAAAATCAAGGTATTTTAGAATTAAATAAATTTAAATATTTTTATTAAATATTAAAATATTATGAAAATAATATTTTTGGATGTAAAATAAAATATTAGACATAGGGTAATTTTCCTGGAATTTATTGGACCCCAGAACCATTTTTAAAGACCTAAAAACTAAGTTATTTTTAATCCCAAAAATAAATCCGGTTTATTTCTGAACCAACCCAAACCGGACCGACCCTGAACCGTCTCTAAACCAACCCTAGTGGGTCGGATCCAGACCCGCTAGCCGACCCGACCCGCTTTGACCCGATCCGACCCGACCCGACCCGACTACTACAGTGAATCCCTAATTCACCCGGACTACGCGGCTGTCCGTATCCCCGGCCGCCCGCTTCCCCCGCCGACGGTTTCGACCCTGCCGCTGTCCGCTCGCTTTCCCAGCACAGTTCGGCCTCCCCGCTCCCGCAACCACCGCCGCTTCTCCTCCCTCCCCGGCCTATAAAACCCCATGGCCACCCCCCTTTCTCAACATCCACCGCGGCCACCGCCATCTCCGTCAACCGCCCCGAGCTCCACCGCGATCCCCTTCCTCCGCTGACCCCTCGACCTAACCACCGCCTTCCTCCTCTGCCTACACCACCCCCGTAAGCCGGCCACCACTCTCCCCAGCGCCGTCCCCAGCCAACTCAGCCGTCCCAGCTCCCCGACTCCGTCTCCACCTCCACGATCGAACCCCTAACAGAGAGCCGCCTCCGTCCGAGCTTTCCCTAAGACGACAAAGTGCGGCTACTACAGCTCCACCACCACAGTCGTGCCCTAGCCGCCACCAATGACTCCTCCGGTGAGAAACCCTAGCCGCCGCTGTGTCGCGCAGCCTCACGAGAATGCGCATTTTCTTTCTACGGAGCCCTGTTCAGGTGACCGTTACTCTCTCCTCGATGCCCCATTTTCCATTTCATCTGTTGTGATGCGAACCTTGCATGACCCTATCGATACCCGTGCAACTCGCTCGGTGTGTCACATCATGTGGCGATCGCAAATTGTGACCCAAAATTAGGAAAATATTTACCCTATTTTCCTCCAGAACTGGGTGCGCCCCGTTAAACGGGACGACTTGGTCGTGTACGGAGTTCACCGAAAGGTGCGCACTGTTAATACGGACGTATGGAATTTTGCGGAAGTTGATTTGGATGTGCGTGCACACCGGAATCAACGCGTATCCGTCGACAACACCTCGAATCGGCCCTGTTCTGGAACTCGTTGTAACTTCGTGTACGCACGTCGTATCGAAATAAAACTTACGCCATCGGACTCGTAGCAATACGCTGGTCCTATGACCTAAGTTTGGTTCGATTCTGAGAACGTTGACAAAATCGCGTATCGTGGGCCCTACGGCTCCACTTGACGGACGATTTTGTGATCGGCTCATCGAAATCCAGTTCTGGACATTCCGTTGGGTTCGTATCATCGTTCTGGACTTGTGGACACTAAGTTTGACAAATTTGGAGAACATTGTCTCTGGCACATTTTTTGGTGCGAAGTGAGCCACATGTGGACCCCGCTTTGACCAGAAACTGTCATTTTTGCCCCTGTGTCCAAATTGGACTCAAGGACAAGCATTTCTAGCTATTTGATGTCTTCTAAATCTGATGGTAATATTTATTTTAGCAACCGGAGGAGTACCTGTAAATCCCGCGGATACTGGAGTAGCAGTTGGATACCAAATTCCAGGCAAGTGTACCTTACCAAAACTTGTAGTACCTGCTTCATATTATTATCTTAATTTATTTATATGATGTATATGCTTAACCTAGGACCGTGTGACATTGCTTAGCGTCCGAATAATATTCGGGTGTCAACACCGTACGCAGCATTGTGTAACATCACATAGATATAGATATCGAGACCATATACTTTCTCGTGCTTGCATCATCAAGTACGTCATACCTCAGGACACCTGATACTATTCATGAGACAAAATCTTCCTGAGATAATCATGGTGATTCTGTATAGGTTACAGGTTTCATGACATATACTTTATTCACATGATTAGATCTCATTATGACTTGCTGTATTAGTTATGATATTGCGTGTCATGGACATGAAACGTATGATTACATTAGGTGGGGAGAGATTTAACATACAAAAGGCTGATTATATATATATAATATATATATATATATTACTTTACTGGAGGTGCCTTAGACTCTGACACAGAGCTTTGGTACATTACTGGCCCTTCGAGAGAATACTGCTATGGGTTTCCCCGACACAGATCCTATAGTAGTCTTAGCCTGAGTATGATTAAAACTCTCACTTGCATATCACTTAGCTGGTTATATAGTTTACCCTATTGTTTCATTTATTGCTGCACTGTATTTATTTTTGCATGAGTTATTTTGTACCTTATTATGTCCCCTGAGGACCTGGATCTGGATTATGTCCCCAGGGTTAGCAGAGGATATCTACCCTGAGGTGTACGGGACAGGCGCAGTCCTTGGAGCAGTACCAGAACCTGAGGACGAGGTGATTACTGAGGATTTCTCCTGAGTATCTGCTTATTCTATACTCAGTCTTTGATGTTATTAGACTCTTTTAAATTCTTGTTTAATGAACAATTGTATCAGACTTATTATCGGATTGTTCCCCGATTTACTTAATTGACTTGATGATGATTATATTTTATTTTGTTGATATTGATGTATTCATTTCTGTGGATGAGATTAGTATATTAGACCTTTATTGTTGTACTACAGCTTAAGTACATCCTGATAGGTCCATTAAATTGGGTTTGCCCATCGGTGTGTGCTGCTGGCCATTGCCACGTGGCTAGTCCCTCGATATTTTGGGACTGGGGCATGACATGTATCCTTCTACTACTACAGCCCAAAGTCAAAATCAAGTGACGTTAGGTAGAAGCTCATACGTGTCTTCCAGTACATATAG
Organism: Iris macrosiphon; assembly: GCA_036927795.1. Taxonomy (NCBI): domain Eukaryota; kingdom Viridiplantae; phylum Streptophyta; class Magnoliopsida; order Asparagales; family Iridaceae; genus Iris; species Iris macrosiphon. Next base: position 116,086,017 of record JAYESA010000019.1, on the reverse strand, counting down.
TTAGTACCATCAAATAAGAGTGGTATATCTGTGGATTGGCCTTCACCATTGTTGGTGTGGATAGATCTAACAGTTTTCATAAGTCTCTTAGGATATTAAGCCAAATATCAAGAGAACAGCTCTGATACCAATTGAAGGATCGTGAGGCAACTCTAGAGGGGGGTGAATAGAGTACAGTAGAATAATCTACCCAATTAAAGATTATCAGAATGAAGGCAGTTGCTAACTAACAGTGTATATAAAGACAGTAAAATAAAGAGAGAAAGCAAACGTAAACACCAAGATGTATATTTGTTTTCCTCTAAGAGGACTAGTCCAGTTGTCACGATTCGCACCCGGTGTAAGGGTACAAGTCGGAAACAATGTCCAGCCTACGCCGCAGAATCGGCGGTAGAACGCTGTCTGGATAATCTATCTAACAATATAATGAACTACCAACAGTGATAATATACTCAATCACATAACTAAGATAAAATTAAGCACGAATCAGATAAAGAATAGAATAGTCAGAATACAACTCATGAGTCTAAATAATACATCAATGAGTCTGAAAGAAATAACAAAATAAGCTGAAGACAAATCCAGTACAAAGAATACTAAGATGCTACCAAACTCGGATCAACTATCTTAATTGGGATAAGTCCCTCCTGAGCTAGGGCCTCAGACTCTAGACCCACAATATCCTGAGGTCCATAAAAGGTAGGGTACCACTTCTTAGTATCATCTGGAAAAATATATCTACAGGAAAGGAGCAGAGTACATCTCTAACAACAGTTCTAATCAATGATAAAAACTATGTAACAGTAAATAGATGTGAATATACAAGATGTATAATAGATACGAGAGATACATACAATAAGGAAATACTGAAATAAATACAATAATGAACAATATGCCAATGAATAAGAATACTAATAACTAAGTGTGTGAGTACTAGCTTTAACATGTGATCGGCTTGGGAACATGATACAATATATATGGCCTGGCTAATCATACGTGCGGTATATGATCAACACTATTCAATAACAGTACTTGATATAATAGGAGTATTGATCACATATCGATACTAAAGTACTCTCCACCCTCGACTGGTATAATAGATCCAACCACGGTATGCTATGGCACGAGATTCCCCAAGAAGATAACTAGTCTTCCCGAGAATCAGTGTCTGTACATCTACAAGATAACCAATAAAACAATCTTTGCACCATATATACCATATAGCAAGGAATAACATCTCATGACAAGATCCGGATATACCAATCCGTATAACCATAATGTCAAGAGAACATGGATATCTACACTAGATACAATGAACATAGAGAATATCATAAATGAGAAACTATCAAAGAATATACTCGTCTGAAGTCCAAAGAATAGTCTCACAGATGTCTGATATGGTGCCAAAGACCTAGATATGGAATACAACATTAATACAAGGTTCCGAAAAGAGAATAAGTTAAACTAGTCAATTTCTAGGTCAAAAAGTCAATTCTAAGTCAAAAGTCAAACTATGGTCAACTATGGTCAACTATAGTCAAATTATGGTCAACTATGGTCAATTATCTATTTCTAGGTTGCATAAGTCTAACACAAAATATTTGGTTCAAGATACTAAAGTCTAAGCCATAAAAACCATATCTTAAATATTAGGATACCGTATCTCCGGATACGTGAATCCAAGGTGAACATCAATAAATATATAACAAACACTAATTATCAAATAAATAGAATTATAAATACAACATTAAATAGGTACCGTAGTTTTGAACCAACTTGGTATCTCAACAATAATACACAACTTGATACCTAAATCTAATATCTTGGTATCCCCAATTACCTTGGTCTCCTCAAGGTAATACCCAATACCTTGTTATATTAACTACCCGTATATATATATATAATATATACTAAATATTATACATATATTATAATAAGCAATTAAGAATACGTTTACATCTATATTAAACACCAAAGTATATATATATATATATATATATAATCTGCCAACTGTCACTAAAAACAGTGCTAAAAACCTGATATTCTAATACGCTGTCCTTTTTGTGAAGGTTCTGACTGTCGCTGAAGCTAATGTCGCTGCTGCTGCTGACTTTCCCACTGTTGTTGCTGCTTTGGTGACGGTTTGCAGCCGTCACCAATCTGTTGTCGCTGCTGCTGCTAGTGTTCCTGCCGCTGCTGCTGTTTTGGTGACAGCGGCTGCTGTCACCAATGCTGCTACAACGGCTGCTGCTGCTGATTTAGGTGACAGCGGCTGTCACCAATGCTGCTGTCGCCAAAGATACATATATAATCTAATATATATATATATATATATATATATATATATATATATATATATATATATATATAATACATATATATATATATATATATATATATATATATACACAAATATCAATAAAACTATACATACCTCCTCCCTATTATTATGTACATAACTATAATATAGTAACATGCACACACATACATATTAATATATATATAGACAACTATACATATATGTATATGTATATATAATCATATAATACCTATATATAACTATAAATACCTATTTAAAATGTACATATATACATACATATTACAATATATATATTCTAGCACAATAATACCAAGTTATAATATAGTATCACATAGTTACATCTATATAGAATATATATACTAACACATGTAATAATAACATACCTATATGTAGTACAACATATATACATATAGTACATACATAATACATAGATCTAAGACACAAGAAGCATAATTATATACACCATAATATATATAAATATCTATATGTATATGCAAATACATTCTCCATGGTTTAAGAATACAAGAATTAGATCTACATAAAATTTGCACAAACATATGGAGAGTATCACACCGTATCCCACTAGATCTAAAGTACGCATGTGACACGAGTCTACCACACATCCAATATACCCCAAAGGACACGAACAAGTCACATATATTATTTATGAACAATACGAAGAGTTAATTATAGATCTACGTGTCCGTGTCAAAATATGACATGTGTAAAGTTCCGTGTCGGAGGAAAAAAAACCCTCAAAATAACACGTATCACCAAATTGTTGGGATACGATCTACACGTACCCAATTGTGGACATAACACTATCCCCAAACACAAAAGCACATGTCAAATTGATCTATAGGATCAATTGACACATACAATAATTGTCAATCTCGGAATTCCCTCAAAATTGACACAAAAAGTACCATAACTTTCTCAATAGGCCTCCTATGAACACAAAACCAAATCCTATGGGTAGCCTATGCATATGGGTTGATTTTCCATGGTTAAATCTCAGATTTAGAATCTAAATTAAGAGAAAAACTGAATTGTACCTATTGGGAGATGGATTCCCAATGTAACCTCCAAATGAGATAAAATTGGCTCCAACTTGTAGATCCTTCCTCCTCCCTCAAGTTACTATGAAATATCTGTTATACCCCTTGGGGCCTCTCATAAAAAAATAATTAAGGAAGGAAGCTTCTAGTCTAATGGTTTAATTAATTTAATCCATCTCCTTAACAATGGGCTTTCTAAATGGGCTAAGTTCTAACCAATTAATTCATGTTGGTCCATGGGTCTAAACTAAACTAGTTAGGTCCATTAACACAAGTCCAAATTAAATAACTAACATCTAACAATAATTAAATAATATAATAAATAATTATTTATCATGCACAATATTTAATTAAATATGAAATTTCTAAAATACCCTTTCCTAGAAAATGTGGTAGTGACAAGTCTACCCTCCTTAAAATAATTTCGTCCTCAAAATTCAAAGACGAAAACTACCCCCAAAAAATAATAGAACAGAACTAAAGAATCATAACTAACTATGAAAGAACATAACAATGAACAGAACATAACTAGGAAATAACATACCTCAAGGCACAAATAAATATGGATAATGCTCTCGTATTTCATCCTCTCTCTCCCAGGTAGACTCCCCCGGAGAGTGATGCCTCCATGCGATGCGCACCAAAGGGATAGTCTGGTTCCTCAGTACCTTCTCTCCCCGATCCAGAATCTCAACTGGCTGCTCTGGATAGCTAAGAGTAAGGCCCACCTCTATCTCCGAGTAAACCAATACATGACTAGGATCTGCCATGTATCATCTCAACTACGACACATGAAACATGTTGTGCACTCGCTCCAATGCAGGTGGTAAGTCTAGTCTATAAGCAACTGCATCGATCCTCTCTAGAATAGTAAAAGGTCCGATGAATCGCGGACTAAGCTTCCCGCCTCCACCGAAGCGAATCATGCCTCGTGTCGGAGAAATCCTCAGAAACACCAAACCACCCACCTAGAACAAAATACCACCTTAAGAACTTAATCTATAACAAACAACCAATAACAAGCACTAAACAAAATCTAAACTATACCTCAAACTCCAAAGGTCTCCGGTGGCTATCGGCCCAATGTCGTTGTCTGTCCTGCGCCACACGAAGTCTGTCTCAAATCAACTGAACCTTCTCTGCTGTATCCACAACCATCTCTGGCCCAAGCAAAACTCTCTCTCCAACATCGTCCCAAGACAAGGAAGTACGACACCTTCGACCGTACAGAGCTTCAAAAGGTGACATCTCTATACTAGCCTGGTAACTGTTGTTGTAAGCAAACTCTACCAAATGGAGATGGTCCTCCCAAGAACCCCCAAAATCTAGTACACAAGTGTGTAACATATCCTCGAGAGTCTGAATAGTCCTCTCTGACTGCCCATCTGTCTGGGGACGATATGCAGTACTGAACTTGAGCTGAGTGCCCAAACTCTCCTGTAAACTCCTCCAGAAATGAGAAATGAAACGACTATCCCGATCCGAGACTATGCTAACGGGAACTCCATGTATCCTAACAATCTGCCTCGCATACATCTCTGCCAGCTTCTCCGTAGACAAACCCACCTTGAAAGGCAAAAAGTGGGCCGACTTTGTCAACCTATCAACGATGACCCAAATCATCTCTGCCAGCTTCTCCGTAGACACTGCTATACTAATATACCTTATTACAACAACACTATACAATCAATGTTGCACACTTGCAACTGAGATGCACTCTCAATTGTCCAAAATTCTACACTCGATCACCCACACACAAAACACTCCCTACAATACTCTACTCAATTGTATATTACTTTATGCCTCACCTCACTGATACCTCAACAAACAAACACTTACTAACTGCACACACACACACACACACATACACACACACACACACACCTGGATACAATGAGTACCAAACTCTCCTTCTATACTTGCACATGGACACTCAAATACACACACCCTCTAGGTATTCTTGATACCACAACACCTAAAGCTCATGTATCTACTTAAACACTAACCAGCCTTACCTTACCTAGTTGTGCCTATTGTTGACTGCTACTCCTTTCAGTATCTACAGGCTGTATTTGCTCATGCAGTAGCTGCTACTGCCCTTGGAACTCCTCCCCTACTAGTAACTTTGCATACACTATCACCACTGATACCTCCTTATGAGTATAACCATTCAAAACACCAACACTCTACACTACCTCTCAATTGAACACACACCCCCATACTTTTGCACAAGCCCTCATACCTCACCTACATTGTTGCAGATCCTACAGATCTACATACTGACACTCATATATAAATACAGGATACACACACTCACACACACTGGGACTGAGATGCTGCTATCAAGGCCATACTCACCCATACTTCTTCTTTGAACACTCACTGTACATGGACTGATACCACTCTTCACCTACACTGCCTAATAGTTGCTGGTTTTAGCTACTGCATAAGCATTGCTCCTGAATGCAGTGTGATGCCCTGCAATTCTAGCTCTCCCCATCACAGTTACCTCCCCAAAAGGTAGATACACTAACTTAAGAATAGAGTACACCTACATACACCACATATGCACAATAATATGCATATATAAATATATACTCATACTAAATATCCCCAAGTTATGATATTCTAGTATCCCAACAACATCATAGTACACCAATATAACCACTCCAATTCCCATGCTACCACACCAATACCAAGGATGCATAATGATGCATGATATATCATATCAATACCAAAATATATATAATTGGCAAAAAGTTATAGAATATATAGATCTAATGCAATTTATAGATAATTGATACTATAGAACACTAATACTAATAAAATATCAACCTTAGTCATGCATATCATGGCGTATCATGATACAACCTCTATGTATCCAATTATGGACATAAGGACACTATCACACAACCAAATAGACACTAATAGTCCTATTGAGGACACAAACCAAACACTTGGTAGACACAATTCAGAGTTCTCCCAAATTGGCCATAAAAACTATCATTTTACATGAGAAAAACTTAGATCTACCAAAAATTAAGACTTCTAATACCTAGATCTAGCAATAGAGAGCCAATTCCACCTATGGAAGGGTTTCTATGGGTCCAACGGGTGTTTCTCACTATAAAATTGGTGGAAATTAGAGAATTACCTAATATGGGTGTGCCTCCTTTGAAGAACTTCAAATTTGGATACGAGAAAGTTTAATCGAACACGATCCGTCTTGCTTGGACTCCTCTTCAAGCTTCCTCTTGTGATCCAAGCTTCTAGCTCTCCAATGGAAGAAGAATGAGTGGATTTGGTAGAGTATTGGTATGGAAATTCAAATTCTTGATTGAGGAATTGGCGGTAATAAAATGAATTAAATGGTCATTGCTTGAGAATGAAGTAGGGACTTTTGAATTATAAATGTCTACCAATAGGAGCATGCCATGTCATAACTAATTGGTTATTTGGTTAAAGGACTTATTTTCCCTTCTTTCTCCTAATTTGAAATTCAAATTAATATGAATGGAATCTAATTAGTTATGAAGGAATCTAGTCTAACTAAAAGAGAATATTCTATCCATGACAACTAACTTAATTACTTCTAATTAGCTAGCATTAAAACTAACAATAATTAATTTAGGCAACACTAATTAATTCTAAACTAACCACTAACATACTATAATAGATTAAAATATAATATAATATAACTAGCAACATAAAAAATTACTAAAATACTCTAATGGTGAAAAGTGGTGGTTACAAGTCTACCCCCTTAAAATAATTTCTTCCCCGAAATTAAAAGATGGTGTACTTCTCTCTAAGTCACAATCCCCATATATTCATGGTCTAATAAGTCCTATCTAATAAGTCATCTATAAAATCATACAAGCATACATTTCTATTAAAAAAATCATTTATTATCATCAAACATGCATGGTTATAATTCTACTAGTCATGATATTATAGTCTCTATCAAGGGTTTACTACTGACTATATTCCAGCATGAAAATTACTGATACAAACTATAAGGTACTAAGGAATCAAGCAGATCAAAGTCTGAAAAAGGAAAGGAGAGAAAGAACAGAACCTGCTAACCCATCACCTGTAGCATCGGTCCCCTCGACCGTCATAGCAAAAGCCATGCCCTATTGGTGTGTCTTCCTCTGCGGGTGTTAGGTAATCTACTGTGCCACATGTGGCCTAACTATACATCTCTGATCTGGAGCTACACCATGAGCTGGACCATAAGGTTTGGTGAGACAATCGCTCATATGGTGCTCAAAAGATCCACAACACAAACATACTCTGAGTCTTTTCCTGAAGTCCTCCCAGACATGCCCTGGCCTTTTGCAATAGGTGCATGTGGGAGTCCTACGAATTTTCCTTTGAGACTTTTATGGTACATGCTTAACTAAATATTGAACTGGTGTATGAAACTACTGCTAGGGCTGGAAGGTCCTCTGCTAGAACTGAGGATGCTTCGTCAGCCTCGCACTGCTACTACCACCGAAAGCATCATAGTCCCTCTTGAACCTAATTTGCAGATACACCCTCAACCCTATGAGGTTCTGCCAATATCTCAGTATAATGTATGTGGGCCAAAGAAATGTGGACCTTGACCTCCTGGATCAAGCCCTCTCGGAACCTCTGAGCTCAGTCCTCCGGGTCTCTCACCATGTACTCTGCGAATTAGCTCAGCCTGCCAAAATCCGCAGCGTACTCATCCACAGACAGACCACTCTGCACTAAGTTCTAGAAATGCTTCTCCAAAACCACTCTAACTATCGCAGGGTAGAACTTTTTCCTGAAGAGATCCTTGAACTGCTCCCATGTTAGTCCCCGATCGATAATCATCGGCTCATTTCTGAACCAGGTGCGGGCAACGTCAATGAGTTAAAGTCCCACCGCCTCAATTCGCAAGTCCTCCAGGATACGAGCAACCATCATAATGCACTTGATATCCTCGAGCCACTCATCACAAATATGATTCCCTCGGTACCGTTGAACTCTCTCGAGACCATCTTCTTGAAATCCAGGATAGTGCCCTATGTCAGCTGAGTGTGTCACTACCACATTCTGAAAACAGGGGTATTTTCGAATTTTTTCAATATTTAATATTATTGTAGTTTCAATTAATTAATTGCATGGTAGTATAATTGATTTAAAAAATTATTATGTGTGATGTGTAATTAAATATATAATTATATGCAGTGTTAATTATTTTATTTTTAGCTAGCAGACTAGACCTAGAAGCCCAGTAGACGAACCTCTGTCCGAATTATAGAATTCTGGATTTTATTAGTTATTTAGAATTTATTTATTGGAGTTATAATTAATTACTGTATTTTATTTAATATTTTGCGCATTGCCTTTGCTTCGATATTTGGAGCACTATCCAGACTTTTGTCTTCCAACAAATTTCACAATCTTGTCCTAGACATGCCCGCCTTCGATTCCGCTATTTTTGCAACTTATAATTGTGCTCCCTGTACATTGTTTCTAGCCGCACAAAAGTCGTCACGGACGTTTATTTTTTTCCTATTTTTGTATCGTTGTGCGTTCCAATCGAAAATTGGAGGCCATCTTGACCTATTTTTCGTGCGGCCCAAATTAGGGTAATATTCTGTTCTGAGTCTTCTTCAATATTGGTATTGATGACTTGATCTGATTTTGACCCCAAGTACTCCTAATTAATTGTTGAACCCAACTTATATTTTTATTTAAATTAAGGATACTAATTTATCTGATTTAAAATCCCAATTTAATTCCAGTGCCCTGCAAATTCAGCCCATACCCATCTTACAGTGTCCCCTGACCCTACAAAAATATCGGACCCCAAATCGCCCGCCCAATTTCTGTCATTTCATGTGTTTGTGCAATTTCCCAAAATTTAAGGGGCTAAGTTGCAATTATTCAATTGTAGGTGCCCACCACCTAATTATTTTTAACAATGAGGAATCCTTAATTATTTAATTAATCTCACCCTCATCCCCATGAATAATGTTTCATAAATCATCTAGACCACTCATTTAGAGGGCCAATCCCAACCCTCCATCATAACACCCTCTCTCCTATTTAATATCATGTCCTATCAAACCCTAATCCCTAGACTACCTAGAAAACCCCACCTCACAAGCCTCCATCTCACCCTCTCTCCAACCGTATGAAATCCCTCCCCTTCCTCTTTTCTCCATTTTATTTTCTTCTTCTCTTCTTCTTCTTTTCCTTTTAATTATTTTCTATATTTTGAACTAAGAAAGGAGGGGGAAACATTGTTACTGTGCGTCCCCGGCGGCCTCTGACTGCTCCGGCGCTCTCTCCGGCGGCGAAGCCGCTGCCCCCTCTGCTCGTGCACCCCTGGCCACCTCCCCTCGGTTCAGCCGACTCCGGCCGGCGCTGCACCCGATCCCGGCGAGCGGTCCTCCCCCTCTGCGAACTCCTCCGGCGGCTCTGATCCCCTCCGGCCCGACTGTCCTCCGCCGCTGCAGAACTCCGGCCGACTCCCCGGCTCCCCCTGCTGCTCGAGAGCCTCCGGCGACCGGCGGCTGCTCCGGCGCCGAGTCCGGCCGACCCCCCTGCAGTGAGTTCCCATCCCCTTTCCCCCTTTATATATATATATCTATATATATATATATATATATATATATATGTGTATATATATATACGTATATATATACGAGTATATATATACTATATGTATATTAAATTGTAGGTATTTAAATAAATGCTTTAATACGTGAATATGTATAGTATAATTAATGTATATATATATTATATAATTAATGTGTATACGTATATGTATATATTTAAATCAAGTTATATATATAATTGGTATATACTTAGTATAATTGTTATATCTATATATATTGGTATATGTATACAAACATTTAGTATAAATATTTCTTAGCATATTTTGTATATGTATTGTAGGCATTTAAATTTATGAAAATGTACAGTATTTATTTTATTAAAAATTGATTGTATGAATATATCTAATAGATATGTATATTGATGTGAGTAGTATTTTTTTTAATAAATGTAAAATAGTATATATAATAATTGGTATACGTATATATATATTTCATGTATACTTAAAATATTTTAATAAAATGGGAATAAATATATATGTATATATTTTGTTAATGTATGTATAGTATTTTTAATCAATATTTTAAATATTTGAATACGTATTAGTATATGTATATGCATATTTTTATTTAATTGATATTTAAACATAATAGAATACATGTATGGATATAATAGTTATTTAATTTATGTTAATACATAAACATGTATTGTGTATATATATTGATTTATGTATATATATATGTCTAATGTACATATATAAATGTTGTTTTTATATTTAAATTAATTTGATAAATTAGTATATGTATTTAACATTAAATTGTATATATATTTGTATAAGTATATATATATTTTGTATATGTAAAGTATATATAATGTAAAGTATTTAAAATATAATTATGTATAGTAATTATTTTATTTAATTGAATAAATAATTAGTATATGTATTTCATTTTATTTATAAAATGTAAAGTATTTATATTAAATTAATGTATTTTGGCATATATATGAGTATACACTAGTATAAATTAAATATGTAATTTTAAAAGGTATATATATATATATATATATATATATATATTGTAAATGTATTTAAAATTTGGTGCAGGTATAAAAGATTGTAAGAATAAATTATTATGTTTATATATACATACAAAAATCATTTATTTTAAAGTATATATATATTTATACATATATCTATAATTTTATTGAGGTACATTATATGTAATTAATTAATAAGGTGTTATTTAAATATTTAGTCCTACTAGGCGACCCTAGTTGACTAGTGCCTGTTTGACATGGCCCTGAGGCCAGTGTTTATAGACTGTGTGTTAGCGTAGCATCTGATGCAAATGTGGTTTGATTGTGTTGTGTTTATAGGACTGTTGGTTTTACCCAGGGGATACTCTGGAACAGGACATTGGTTTTACCAGCTAAGGACCCAAGGCAAGTACATTCTCTGATTAGTTTCTAATTTATGATATCTCCTATGTTCACTGTATCTAGTGTAAATATCCATGTTCTCGACACATTGGTTACACGGATTGGTATACACGGATCTCGTCATGAGATGTTATTCCTTATTCATGGTGTAGCTTGTACAAGTCTTGTTTCCCTTGTTATCTTGTGCATGTACAGACACTGATTTCCGGGGAGATTTGCTACCTTCCTAGGGAATCCTGTGCCATAGCGTACCATGATTGGATCTACTATACCAGTCGGGGGTTTGGGGAGTACTTTAGTGTAGATATGTGATCATACCCAACTTTATATGCACCATAGCTCACCCCACATCTCACGTCGGGTGCGGCCTGACCACTTATATGAACCATAGCTGTTACGTGTGATTAGCCTGATCTCTACATGCACCATAGCTAACCAACGGTTAGCCTGACTTTATATGAACCATAGCTAACCAACGGTTAGCCTGACTTTATATGAACCATAGCTAATCACATGTAACCAGCCTGATCAAGATCCCAAGCCGATCACATGTTAAAGCTAGTACTCACACACTTAGTCATAAAATTCTTGCTCATGGACATATTGTTTCTTTTCCTGCATTTACTTACAGCATTTCCAGTACTTCTCTCATTGTACATTTCTCGTACTTATACATGCATCTGGTATGTTTTCATCTAGAACTGCTACATAGTTTATGTCATTTATATAGAACTGCTATTTAGAGATGTACTTTGCTCCTTCCTGACTGGAAAATATTTTTCCAGACTGTGACATTAGTAGACTGGTTTCTGACACTTGGGGATTGGAAGTTAATGATTGCAGGTATGATTATGTTGTCTTTAGACTCGTATTGTATTCTTTTATTTCTTCATTTTCCTATCGTGCTGTAGTTGTGATTGAGTATTTCTAGATTTATTTTGATATCCACGTCTCCTTATGGAGATGGATACTAGAGTGAGATTGTTTAGATAGTACTTGACCTAGACAGCGTTCTACCGCCGATGCTGCGGCGTAGGCTGGACGTACCACGCTCTCGTGCCCTAACCGGGTGCGGGTCGTGACACGTTTTAGTGGTGGCCCATGCAGGTCTGACTTCGCAAGTTGTACGATGTCGTGGTAGTGCGACGTCCTAGTTGTACTACTGCGTACCTGCTATAGAATATAGGACATAGGATACTAGGATGAGAAAGGATACTCAATCACAAATTCTTGAAAGATTTCCTGGGATGACCCCATGAGAATCTTATTTTCAATTTAAATCTTTCCTTGTTTCCGTCCGCTCTCGCTTGTTGTTACTGAACTTGATTCTTGTTGAGCAATTATTAAATTAAATTCTTGGTATCATTTTTGAGTTGATTCTTGTTAACCAGTTGTTGACTTTAATTCCTGGTATCGTTGTTGAGTTGATTTCATATTGAGATGAAATTTTACGGACTAGAATTTACGGTATCATCTGATGACATATATTGATGAGGACAGTGAGGAAGGTAAAACGTCTACTTTGATTATGGAACCTAGAAATTATCGCAGCCATATTAGCTGTCGTGGCGAGAACGTAGGAACCTAACTTGGATGTACATACTTTAGTTATGAGATTTAGAGTTTCTCGCAGCCATACCGGTTGGCGTGGCGAGGATTCTAGATGACATGATTATAGAGTTGCATACCTTAGTTACGGAACCTGTCGTTATCGCCTCTATGCTTACTGGCGTGGCGAGGAATTCTGTGTGTCATGATTTCTGGCAGACGTGTATGATTATCAGGTTGTATCTTAAATTGGTCCTTAAAATATCATCTCAAGACTTATCCATTTTGTTATTCCAGGACTTTGTTCCATCGCTTCTCTTCTTTACTAGCAGTAAGGATACCTTCCGTCCTTGATCCAATTCCTTTTGAGCTTATTCCTTGTTAGTATGATAATTAGTGACTTGCAATTTTGGTTGTGTCTTGTATTAGTTGACTGAGTGTTGCCTGTGAGATTGTAAGTGCTTCCTAGTTGGACATATGAGCATTAGGCATTAATCTAGAGATACCCATAGCATAGTACCTTGTAGCAATAGTTCTATGATAGGTGTTATGATAATTAGTATTGGTATTATAGAAAGTGCAAGTGATCGTGATTTGTAATAAGTTTGACGAGTTAATCTAAGGATGAAGCTAGTGTTACCATACCAATAGTGCTAGTGATTCTATATCAAATATTTGTTGAGCAAGGTGCAAATGACAGTAAGTACTTCGTGTGATGACAAACAGATTGGGGTATTAAGTAATATAGATAGAAAATCATTGAAGAAAATATGTGAGATGATAATTTGGATTATTGGAAATGATAGTGCAATTATTTCGGACAGTACAATTTTCGTACACAGTTGAGGCTGTAAATAATTAGTGTATTAGTGTGCACCTTGAGTATTAGAGACTGTGAGTAGTATATGTATACTTGTGGATTAAATTTATAATTTGTAGAGTGGAAATAAATTTCAATTTTTAAAGAATTTTGAGGAGATGAGATTTTATGTTATTAAATTTTGAGAATTCAATTCAATAAACATAGTCAAGGCTATAAGGATTTTAAAGGTGATTAATTTTTGATATTGAGTATTTGATTTTGAGGAGTGTATGCAATTATTTTTAAGTTGATCGAGAAGTTAAACCTTGACGATTATTTTGAGGATTAACTTTATGGTAGATAAGAGATGGATATTAATATATGAGTAGATGATATACATGTGTAAGGATCTGATGACTTGAGTATGATTGAGATCTCACTGCCAACTGACTTGGGTGTCAATCTAGGGTGGTAGTAAAGTGTGGTATCTAGAGAGATAGAGGTATCAAACTTTCCATGCATCATTTGACCTATGATTATGTTAGAGATAGAAGATATTGCAAGTATATATTAGCAGGTTCTTTCTTTTCTTTCTTCATGTTCTTTTGTCTTCCGATTGATTGATACCTTAGTACCATAGTTGCATGCATGATTCTTGTTATAATATAGTTAGTAGTACCCCTGATACAGAGACTGCAATACCCTGACAAAAGACACCATGATCATACATATTTCCTTTAGGTTGCATGTTGTATGGGTGTAGGTAGAATTCTCTTAGACTTTGATTGTTGAGGATTTAACTGTAATAAAGATTAACGAAGAGGTTATGACTTGACAAAGAGAGACAAGGTGCCTAAAATTTTGAGGAAAAAATATTAAGTTAAATAAAGAGTTGGGAATTTAATATGGCATAATTGAAGTTTTGTTAAATCATTTGATTTTAAGACGATTGTGAAATGATTGAATTTATCATTGAAATTGAGGACTTTAAGAAGGCCATCGATATATTTATTGGGCTGCAAGTTATGAACTTATATCTTGAATATTGTATTGGAGGTTGCATAAGTATTACATCGTTGCATATTATGTGGAAAAAAAAAAAAAAAAAAAAAAAAAAAGAATCGAGGGATAAGAACACAAATGGATTAGTGTAGAATTCAAATTTTGGGATGAGATTCAATTTTAGAAATATGCATTAATTGGATTTCAATTAGAGGATGGAATATTAAATTATTGCATTTCGTCATTTACTTAAAATTTTGGAGAATATTGTGATAAGAATGTGATTTGATTTATTTTGAAGATTTTTAGGGATATGCTATTTATAGAATTTTTGAAAGAATTTATTGTGAAATAACAATATGGAGTGGTTCATGATTATATGATTTGAGGAATTTAAATTTTGATGGTAGTAAATACAAAAATAAAACAATCGAGGATTTAAAAATTTGAGGATAATTATTGATGTAAACAAATGGTTAAGAAATTAACATGGCATAATTGGTGGTTTAATTAATTCCAGGAAAGATTTTGACATGGTTAAGTTGGTTTTAATTTGGAAATTTTGGGAGATTCATCAATATATTTATTTAATTGCAAGTTACGAATTTTTGAACTTTATAATTGGATGTAACAATTGGAGAATCCTTAAATATCGCATTTGTTGAGTATTTTGAGGAGTGGATATTAAATCCCGGACATTGAATTATTAACTCAAAACTTTCAAGGAAATTTTGATGGACTTTATTGGAAGATTTTCAGGTTATACAACAATTTAAGAATTTTGAAATTGCGAAAGGACCTTGTGGATTATTAAAAGATTTCATGGATAATAAAATGTAAATTGATGGAATAATAATGTGTATGGTTTAATGCTACTTTGAGGATTTTTAATTTCGAGGACGAAATTCTTTTAAGGTGGGTAGACTTGTCACTACCACATTCTGAAAACAGGGGTATTTTCGAATTTTTTCAATATTTAATATTATTGTAGTTTCAATTAATTAATTGCATGGTAGTATAATTGATTTAAAAAATTATTATGTGTGATGTGTAATTAAATATATAATTATATGCAGTGTTAATTATTTTATTTTTAGCTAGCAGACTAGACCTAGAAGCCCAGTAGACGAACCTCTGTCCGAATTATAGAATTCTGGATTTTATTAGTTATTTAGAATTTATTTATTGGAGTTATAATTAATTACTGTATTTTATTTAATATTTTGCGCATTGCCTTTGCTTCGATATTTGGAGCACTATCCAGACTTTTGTCTTCCAACAAATTTCACAATCTTGTCCTAGACATGCCCGCCTTCGATTCCGCTATTTTTGCAACTTATAATTGTGCTCCCTGTACATTGTTTCTAGCCGCACAAAAGTCGTCGCGGACGTTTATTTTTTTCCTATTTTTGTATCGTTGTGCGTTCCAATCGAAAATTGGAGGCCATCTTGACCTATTTTTCGTGCGGCCCAAATTAGGGTAATATTCTGTTCTGAGTCTTCTTCAATATTGGTATTGATGACTTGATCTGATTTTGACCCCAAGTACTCCTAATTAATTGTTGAACCCAACTTGTATTTTTATTTAAATTAAGGATACTAATTTATCTGATTTAAAATCCCAATTTAATTCCAGTGCCCTGCAAATTCAGCCCATACCCATCTTACAGTGTCCCCTGACCCTACAAAAATATCGGACCCCAAATCGCCCGCCCAATTTCCGTCATTTCATGTGTTTGTGCAATTTCCCAAAATTTAAGGGGCTAAGTTGCAATTATTCAATTGTAGGTGCCCACCACCTAATTATTTTTAACAATGAGGAATCCTTAATTATTTAATTAATCTCACCCTCATCCCCATGAATAATGTTTCATAAATCATCTAGACCACTCATTTAGAGGGCCAATCCCAACCCTCCATCATAACACCCTCTCTCCTATTTAATATCATGTCCTATCAAACCCTAATCCCTAGACTACCTAGAAAACCCCACCTCACAAGCCTCCATCTCACCCTCTCTCCAACCGTATGAAATCCCTCCCCTTCCTCTTTTCTCCATTTTATTTTCTTCTTCTCTTCTTCTTCTTTTCCTTTTAATTATTTTCTATATTTTGAACTAAGAAAGGAGGGGGAAACATTGTTACTGTGCGTCCCCGGCGGCCTCTGACTGCTCCGGCGCTCTCTCCGGCGGCGAAGCCGCTGCCCCCTCTGCTCGTGCACCCCTGGCCACCTCCCCTCGGTTCAGCCGACTCCGGCCGGCGCTGCACCCGATCCCGGCGAGCGGTCCTCCCCCTCTGCGAACTCCTCCGGCGGCTCTGATCCCCTCCGGCCCGACTGTCCTCCGCCGCTGCAGAACTCCGGCCGACTCCCCGGCTCCCCCTGCTGCTCGAGAGCCTCCGGCGACCGGCGGCTGCTCCGGCGCCGAGTCCGGCCGACCCCCCTGCAGTGAGTTCCCATCCCCTTTCCCCCTTTATATATATATATCTATATATATATATATATATATATATATATATGTGTATATATATATACGTATATATATACGAGTATATATATACTATATGTATATTAAATTGTAGGTATTTAAATAAATGCTTTAATACGTGAATATGTATAGTATAATTAATGTATATATATATTATATAATTAATGTGTATACGTATATGTATATATTTAAATCAAGTTATATATATAATTGGTATATACTTAGTATAATTGTTATATCTATATATATTGGTATATGTATACAAACATTTAGTATAAATATTTCTTAGCATATTTTGTATATGTATTGTAGGCATTTAAATTTATGAAAATGTACAGTATTTATTTTATTAAAAATTGATTGTATGAATATATCTAATAGATATGTATATTGATGTGAGTAGTATTTTTTTTAATAAATGTAAAATAGTATATATAATAATTGGTATACGTATATATATATTTCATGTATACTTAAAATATTTTAATAAAATGGGAATAAATATATATGTATATATTTTGTTAATGTATGTATAGTATTTTTAATCAATATTTTAAATATTTGAATACGTATTAGTATATGTATATGCATATTTTTATTTAATTGATATTTAAACATAATAGAATACATGTATGGATATAATAGTTATTTAATTTATGTTAATACATAAACATGTATTGTGTATATATATTGATTTATGTATATATATATGTCTAATGTACATATATAAATGTTGTTTTTATATTTAAATTAATTTGATAAATTAGTATATGTATTTAACATTAAATTGTATATATATTTGTATAAGTATATATATATTTTGTATATGTAAAGTATATATAATGTAAAGTATTTAAAATATAATTATGTATAGTAATTATTTTATTTAATTGAATAAATAATTAGTATATGTATTTCATTTTATTTATAAAATGTAAAGTATTTATATTAAATTAATGTATTTTGGCATATATATGAGTATACACTAGTATAAATTAAATATGTAATTTTAAAAGGTATATATATATATATATATATATATATATATATATATTGTAAATGTATTTAAAATTTGGTGCAGGTATAAAAGATTGTAAGAATAAATTATTATGTTTATATATACATACAAAAATCATTTATTTTAAAGTATATATATATTTATACATATATCTATAATTGTATTGAGGTAGATTATATGTAATTAATTAATAAGGTGTTATTTAAATATTTAGTCCTACTAGGCGACCCTAGTTGACTAGTGCCTGTTTGACATGGCCCTGAGGCCAGTGTTTATAGACTGTGTGTTAGCGTAGCATCTGATGCAAATGTGGTTTGATTGTGTTGTGTTTATAGGACTGTTGGTTTTACCCAGGGGATACTCTGGAACAGGATATTGGTTTTACCAGCTAAGGACCCAAGGCAAGTACATTCTCTGATTAGTTTCTAATTTATGATATCTCCTATGTTCACTGTATCTAGTGTAAATATCCATGTTCTCGACACATTGGTTACACGGATTGGTATACACGGATCTCGTCATGAGATGTTATTCCTTATTCATGGTGTAGCTTGTACAAGTCTTGTTTCCCTTGTTATCTTGTGCATGTACAGACACTGATTTCCGGGGAGATTTGCTACCTTCCTAGGGAATCCTGTGCCATAGCGTACCATGATTGGATCTACTATACCAGTCGGGGGTTTGGGGAGTACTTTAGTGTAGATATGTGATCATACCCAACTTTATATGCACCATAGCTCACCCCACATCTCACGTCGGGTGCGGCCTGACCACTTATATGAACCATAGCTGTTACGTGTGATTAGCCTGATCTCTACATGCACCATAGCTAACCAACGGTTAGCCTGACTTTATATGAACCATAGCTAACCAACGGTTAGCCTGACTTTATATGAACCATAGCTAATCACATGTAACCAGCCTGATCAAGATCCCAAGCCGATCACATGTTAAAGCTAGTACTCACACACTTAGTCATAAAATTCTTGCTCATGGACATATTGTTTCTTTTCCTGCATTTACTTACAGCATTTCCAGTACTTCTCTCATTGTACATTTCTCGTACTTATACATGCATCTGGTATGTTTTCATCTAGAACTGCTACATAGTTTATGTCATTTATATAGAACTGCTATTTAGAGATGTACTTTGCTCCTTCCTGACTGGAAAATATTTTTCCAGACTGTGACATTAGTAGACTGGTTTCTGACACTTGGGGATTGGAAGTTAATGATTGCAGGTATGATTATGTTGTCTTTAGACTCGTATTGTATTCTTTTATTTCTTCATTTTCCTATCGTGCTGTAGTTGTGATTGAGTATTTCTAGATTTATTTTGATATCCACGTCTCCTTATGGAGATGGATACTAGAGTGAGATTGTTTAGATAGTACTTGACCTAGACAGCGTTCTACCGCCGATGCTGCGGCGTAGGCTGGACGTACCACGCTCTCGTGCCCTAACCGGGTGCGGGTCGTGACAGAGTGGGTTGTGCCAAAGCTCTCTTAACTGCCGCTAGCGCAATAAGATGAGCACTCTCTATTTCTTTCCTCATAGTCTCAGCATGCTACTGCTGAGCTGCAGCCTGAAACCTTTGGGCCTCAATCAATCTATGGAACTGCTCAAACAATTATGCCACATCAGCAAGCACACCTCCCTAAGATGGGTACTGAAATGGTGTAAGTAAAATACTCTCTGAGGCAGCTCGAGCAGTCTCCTACAATGTCAAAGGAACAATATCTTCTATTGTCCGAGTAGCAAGTCGGGAAGTAACTGACCTCTCGAAAGCTGATGCCGCTCTCGAGCTACAGGCCCTCATTTTTGGTGCCATACTGAAAAATAGATTTAAAACAAGATAAATTAATATGGCATAAGATATAATATTATTAAAGAATAATAGCAATTGGAAGGACATCAAATTATTCATATTTGAATAAAAGTCAAAAAATTTAAATCAGATTAGAATTTCTAGTTGTGATTGAGTACTCTCTCATCCTAATATTATATATCCTATTGTAGGTTCCCAGTAGTACGACTAAGCCTAGGTACTACTACGATATCATACTAATTACAAAGATGGGACCTGCATGGGCCACCATAAAAATGTGTCTCGACCCACACCCGAATATTCAAGCACTAATACATGGGTATGTCCAGCCTACGCCACAGCATTGGCTCTAGAACATTGTATAGATTATCTATATATAACTAACAATCTCACACAAATATCCAACTCCATAAGAAGTACAATGATATATAACAATAACATACTCTATCACAAATCTCAAGAAGAAGGCACGATATGATATAAAGAGATAAAAATTCAAATCACAAGTTCTAACAAATCTAGACAGTAATCTAAAATCCAATACAATATCTCAAGTCTCAAGTAGTTGTCGGAGACAGATCTGGTACCAAAATACAAATAAAAGAAACCAAGATAACTAGTGACTCCGGTTTGACTTCCCGGTAATCACCGCAAGTTACGCCTGAGCTACATGGTCCTAGTATATACCCTCAACATCCTGGGGTCCGTAGAAAGTAGGACATCATTTCTCGAGATAGTCCGCTAAAAATGTTATCCAGTCAGGATAGAACAAGGACAACTCCAATAGTATTTCCAATTAAATGATAAAGACTATAAAATAGTAAATAGTAATAAAATACATGATGAAGAGTAAAACTAGAAAATCATGGCAAAGCAAGTAGCATAACAATAAACTGTAGTCATGGCAGGAAAGATAAAGAACAATACGTAATAAGACCAAGACAGCATAAATCATCAGGTATGTACTGAACAGGGAAGAACTATAACAATACTAAGTATTTTGGAATACTAGTTAGATATGTGATCAACTTGGGAGAATAATTGTCTACTTTAAGGGAGTAACTCAATCATACGTGAAGTGTATGATTAGTTGTTGTCCATATTACTTTAAACATTGTTTAAGGTTCGGATCACATATCTAGCTAGTGTTTTTCCCCCTCCCCGACTAGAACAATGGATCCAAAACTAAAATGTCTCAATATATAAAACCAAAGGAATTGTCTAATGTCAGCATAATAAATATTTTGCTAATATCCATACAAAAATATGAGGAATAGTATAAATATTTAGCTAATATCCATACGAAAATATGAGGAACAGTCTCTAAACATGAAAATAGCATCTCATGATTGAAGATCCAATATGTATACTAGTCCGTGTACCGTCGTGTCAGGAATAAAGTAAGACAATACTAAAACATGAATCATAGTAATTGTAACCTCCGATTTCCAAATTTCCGAAATAATTGGATTTTTTAATTTATTTTAAATACCAAGTTTATAAAATATTTTCTCCTTGAATTTTGTATTTGATTTGGAACAATGTTTGATTTTAGAAGGTAATTTAAAATCTTTTATAAAAATCATTTTTCTAAATGTCAATTTATAATAAAATAACTAGATAAATAATGATGTAAATATAATACTATAGCTTCGAATATTTTTGGCTTGAAATCATAAAATTATTTGTTTAATAAAAATTATTGAAGGACTAGTTGTTCATAATAAAATTTTCATATCCATTTTTGGAATAGTAAATAAATGAATTACATATTTTCTAGGGTTTTGAAATATGGGTTTGTTTAGTAGCTAATTTAATCAGTTAGCCTTGGAAGCCCTTAAAAATATTTTTTCTTAAATTATAATACTTTCTATTAATTTACCAGTTTACCGTCTCCCATGCACACCCTCATTTCCCACATGAACTTATTCATGTTTTATCTGGGCCTTTCATTTGGGCCAATCCTCACCCTTTATCCCAAACCCTCTCTCCCTATTTAAGTCCCTCATCACCATTCCCAAGAAACCCTAATCTCCAAATTATTAGCTAGCCCTCACAAATCCCCACAAGCCAACAAGCCACCACCATTTTGTGTGCTCGTGTCCGTGTGTCCAGCATCACCGTGTCAGCCGTGATGGCCTCGGGTCCGACCCCGGGTGTCCTACCGTATCCATTCATTTCCTGTGTCCGGTTACAATATTACAACCTGATTTTTCGTGTCCGACACACCAGGACACGTCCACCCAATACCTGTACACCCAACCCTGTGTCCAACACCCGGACACGTCCATCCCTGTA
Organism: Iris macrosiphon; assembly: GCA_036927795.1. NCBI lineage: Eukaryota > Viridiplantae > Streptophyta > Magnoliopsida > Asparagales > Iridaceae > Iris > Iris macrosiphon. The sequence continues at coordinate 116,063,639 of JAYESA010000019.1, read as the reverse complement.
CAGTACACCACCCTCGTGTCCAGCCCGGACACGTCCACAGTACAGCAACCCAACGTGTCCTGCCCCGGACACGATCCACAGACACGATCCACCCAGAAATCCCAAAACCTAACCCAAACCTAGATCTATCGCCGGTGGCCACGCCTCACCCGCGTCGAGCCCTCGTCGAGTCGTCGACCGCCGCGTCGAGTCGAGATCCACCGCCGCTCTCCTCACCGGAGCCGTTGTCGCCGCCGTCCTGTTGATGCTGGGTCAGATCTGCCGCCACGAAGCCGCCGCGAGACCGAGCTTCGCTGCCGCCGCCGCCTCAGATCCAGTCGACGCCGCCGCCTCCTCGGGACGAGAGCACCGCCGCCTCCTCGAACAGAGCACCCGCCGAGTTTGAGAGCCGCCGTCTCCTCGGGACGAGAACACCCGCCGCCGAACAGATCCGGCGCCGACGCCTTGCCGGCCGACCCCGGCGAGACCCCACCGCGCGACGAGAAAACCCTTTCGTGAGTTTCCCTCTTTTCTCTTCCCCTTTCTTCGAACAGAGACTGTAGTTTGGTAATTTAATTAGTTTAGTAATGATATAATTAGATTAATATATATAATTAGTTTGGTTTAGTTATAATTAATCAGTGGATTAATTTATTAATCGGTTAATTAATTGTTAATCAGTTAATTAACTTATAATTAGTTTAGATAATTAATCGAGTTAGTTAATTATAAATCAGTAGTTAATTATTATTGTAATTAGTTTAGTAATTAATGTAATTAATTTAGTAAATAAATATAATTAGTTATTAATTTCATATAACTAGTTTATTAATTTCATATAATAAGTTAGTAATATATATATATTAAGTTTATTGTTTATAATTTAGTTATTTATTATGTGTATAAATTAGTCATGTATTATATAGATATAAGGATTTTGATTATATAAATATATAACAAGTTTGGGTTTGTAATATTAATTAAGTAATAGTTTCAACATTAAGCTTAGTTAAAATTAGGTTATTTGGGCTGATAATATATTTTACTATAGATATAATTGTATACTGGCTTTTACATAAATCCTAGATTTTATAAATAAACTTTTATTTGTAATTATTGTTCGAGAATATGCATATACACATGAGTATATATGTATAATGATATGTAGATGTTTAAGTACTTATTTAAATAAATGTTAATACTTGAATATGCATAGTATATAAATACATTAGTAATGTTAATTAAAGATATGTATATTATTTATTTTATTAATAATTAATTGTATAAGTATGTATGTAGGTATTTAATGTAATTGTGTATTTGCGTATTTGTGTATGTGTATACAAGTACTAAAATGTATTTTAGCATAAATGTTTCTTAGTATATATATGTTAATGTATATAGTGTATTTCTATTTAGTGTATATATATTTTATATATATACATATATATATATATATATATATATATATATATATATATATATATATATATATATATATATATATATATATATATATATATATATATATATATATATATATCTTGCGTATTTCTCTATTTTTCTATATATGTATATCAAAATGTATTTTAGTATAAATACGTATTATATATATATGGGTATTAATTTAACTATATTCATATAATTAATGTCAATGTATGTTTTCGTAATTAATGTTATATATATATTTAATTGGTATAATTACCTGTATATAGTATAATTATTATTTTGGTACAAATATATATATGTGTATATATATTTTGTATGGGTATATGTTTAATAAAAATATATTTTGGTATAAAAACGTATATTTGATATATTATATATATACTTGTGTACATATAGGGTATGAGTATATTTTTATTTGGTGTATATAAATGTATAAAGGTATATATTCTTAAATAATGGGTGATATATATTTTTCATAGATAAAATATATTTCCACTTGTATATACTTTGGAATAACAATATATGTATTATATTTGATCGTTAATAATACTACGTTTAATTGGTGAATATACTAGATGACCCTAGTTGACTAGTGCCCTGCCTGACATGGCCCTGAGACCAGTATTTTTGACTGTGTTAGTGTAGCATCTGATGTAAATGTGGTTTTATTTGTGTTATGTTTATAGGACTGTTGGTTTACCCAGGGGATACTCTGGAACAGGACATCAATAATTACCAGCTAAGGACCCAAGGCGAGTACATTCTCTGATTAGTTTCTAATTTATGATATCTCCTATGTTCACTGTATCTAGTGTAAATATCCATGTTCTTGACACATTGGTTACACGGATTGGTATACACGGATCTCGTCATGAGATATTATTCCTTATTCATGGTGTAGCTTGTACAAGACTTGTTTTTCTTGTTATCTTGTGCATGTACAGACACTGATTTCCGGGGAGACTTGCTACCTTCCTGGGGAATCCCGTGCCATAGCGTACCATGATTAGATCTACTATACCAGTCGGGGGTGGGGAGTATTTTAGTGTAGATATGTGATCATACCCAACTTTCTATGCATCATAGCTCACCTCACATCTCACGTCGGGTGCGGCCTGACCATCTCCATGCTTCATAGCTGTTACGTATGATTAGCCTGACCTCTACATGCATCATAGCTAACCAACGGTTAGCCTGACCTTCATGAATCATAGCTAATCACATGTAACCAGCCTGATCAAGTTCCCAAGCCGATCACATGTTAAAGCTAGTACTCACACACTTAGTCATAGGTTTCTTGCTAATGGATATATTGTTTCTTTTCCTGCAGTTACTTACAGTATTTTTCCAGTATTTCTTCATTATACATTTCTCGTACCTGTACATGCATCTGGTATATTTCCATCTAGAACTGCTACATAGTTTATGTCATTTATATAGAACTGCTATTTAGAGATGTACTTTGCTCCTTCCTGACTGGAAAATATTTTTCCAGACTGTGACCTTAGTAGACTGGTTTCTGACACACTTGGGGATTGGAAGTTAATGATTGCAGGTATGATTATGTTGTCATTAGACTTGTGTTGTATTCTTTTATTTCTTCAAATTCCTATCGTGTTGTAGTTGTGATTGAGTATGTTGTTAATATTTTTATAGTATTATCCGAGTCTCCTTATGGAGTTGGATACTAGCGTGAGATTGTTTAGATAGTACTCGACCTAGACAGCGTTCTACCGCCGATGCTGTGGCGTAGGCTGGACGTACCCACGCACACGTGCCCTAAACCGGGTGTGGGTCATGACACGTTTTTAGTGGTGGCCCATGCAGGTCAGACTTCGCTAGTTGTGCGATGTCGTGGTAGTGCGATGTCATAGTTGTACTACTGCGTACCTGCTATAGAATATAGGACATAGGATACTAGGATGAGAGAGGATACTCAATCACAAATTCTTGAGAGATTCTTGGGACGACCCCTTGAGAATCTTATTATAATTTCTAATTTAAATCTTTTTCTTGTTTCCGTCCGCTCTTGCTTGTTGTTATTGAACTTGATTCTTGTTGATCAGTTATTAAATTAAAATCTTGGCATCATTATTGAGTTATTCTTGTTGACCAGTTGTTAACTTTAATTCCTGGTATCGTTGTTGAGTTGATTTCATATTGAGATGAATTTTACGTACTAGAATTTATGGTATCATCTGATGACATATATTGATGAGGACAGTGAGAAAGGTAAAACGTCTACTTTGGTTATGGAACCTAGAGTTTATCGCAGCCATATTAGCTGTCGTGACGAGAACGTAGGAACCTAACTTGGATGTACATACTTTAGTTATGAGATTTAGAGTTTCTCGCAGCCATACCGGTTGGCGTGGCGAGGATTCTAGATGACATGATTATAGGGTTGTATACCTTAGTTACGGAACCTGTCGTTTATCGCATCTATGCTTACTGGCGTGGCGAGGATTCTGTGTGTCATGATTTCTGGCAGACGTGTATGATTATCAGGTTGTATCTTAAATTGGTTCTTAAAGTATCATCTCAAGACTTATCTATTTATGTTATTCCAGGACTTTGTTCCATCGCTTCTTTTCTTTACTAGCAGTAAAGATACCTTCCGTCCTTGATCCAGTTCCTTTTTGAGCTTTTATTCTTTGAGGATTCCTTGTTAAGTATGATAATTAGTGACTTGTAATTTTGTTTGTGTCTTGTATTAGTATTGACTGTGTTGCTAGTGAGTTGTAAGTGTTTCTTAGTTGGACATGTGAGCAGTAGGCTTTAATCTAGAGTCAGCCCTTAGCATAGTACCTTGTACCAATGATTCTAGGAGTAGTGTCATTAGAGACTGAGAGTTAAGGAGAGTATAGAGTATCAGTGATAGTTTTCAGAGTTAGTATCAGAGCCAATTACCATCCTGGATAATCATGATTATGTAATTGAGTGATCTATGTAAACGATTAAGTATCCAGGAATTGTGTTAAGGATTTATGGAGCATGATGTCCAATTTGATGATTGATATCGGAAATGTTAAAGGTAAAGAAATGTATATGCATAAAGGGTTTAATAAGATGTCATAAGTAGAGAAATATCAGGATTAGTAATGGAAGTTGTGAAGTGTATCATAATTAGTTTAACAGGCTGTAAAAGGATTAAGAGATATGCTTATACATCAATCGAGATATAGAACCATATGCCTGCCCTTGAGATTGAAGTAAAGCATGGGCATTATAGAAAGTGCATATAATCATGAGTTATAATGAGCTTGATGAGATGATCCATTAATGAAGCTAGTGATATAATACCAAGAGTGCTAATGGTTCCATATCAAGATTAGTCGAGAATGACACAAATAACAGTAAGCACGCTGCTTGATGATAATTAGCTTATAGACTAGTTGATTTTAATTGGAAAATCTTGGAAGAAAATACATTGATCATTTGGAGGTAATGGTGCAAGTGATTCAGGCAGTACAATTTTAGTACGCGATTATAGACACTAGATGCATTGAGTGCACCTTGAGTATCAGAGACCGTGAGCACTGATATGTACATTTGTAGAATTATAAACTAAAAGGTGGAAATAAGGTTTTATCCTTAGAATAATTGAGGAGTTGAGATTATGTCATAAAAATTTTGAGAATTCAAATATGAATTCAATAAATATGGTTAAGGCTACAAAGATTTTTTGGAGTGATTAAATTTTATTTCGATATCGAGTATCTGATTTTGAGGAAGTATATACAATTTATTTTAAGTTGTTCGAGAAGTTAAACCTTGACGATTATTTGAGGATTAATTTTATGGTAGATGAGAGATATGAATATTAATATATGAGTAGATAATATACATGTGTAAGGATCTGGTGATTGAGCATGATTGAGATGGCACCGCAGACTGACTTGGGTGTCCATCTAAAATTGTATTGGAAAGAGAAGTATTTAGTATGGTGTTGCACTTGACGTATATTGAGTGATAAGAACGACTAGTATGAACAATTGTAGTAGGAACGGGAACTGTCAGAGGGTATGGTACTAAAGAGATAGAGGTATCAACTTGGATGCATTATTGAATCATGGTTATATTAGAGATTCTTGGCATCAGATTTTGGTATTAATAAACAGGTGTGTGCAATACGGATATATTCATGGATCTTGTGGATTAATGATTAGTTGAGATGGGTACCAGTGTACAGGAATAGGAATTAGTTAGTGAATGTGCTAGAGCTAAGTGTATGTTAGAGATAGGAGATACCGCAAGAAATATGTTAGCAGGTTCCTTCTTTTTTCATGTTGTTTTCGTCTTCTGATTGATTGATTCCCTAGTACCGTGGTTTGTATTCGTGATTTACTTGTTAGAATATAGCTAGTAGTACACCTTAACAGAGACTGAAATACCATGACAAAAGATACATGACTTATATATTTTCTTAAACCATGATCATTAGGGTTTTGACCATAGCAAAGATCTGTGACGAGGTTATGACTGACAAAAAGAGACAAGAGGATTAAATTTGTGGATGAGCATTAAATTAAATAAAGAATTTAGGGGTTGTTATAACGGAGTTGATGGATCATTGATTTTATAAAAATTGAGGTATGATTGAAATTCGAGGACAAACATTAACTTAAAGGAAGAATTAAGAAATTCACAGAGCCAAAAAAAAAAAAATTTGAGGATTTATTAATTTTAAGGAGGTCTTGATATGATTGAATTGATTATTAAAAATTTGAGAAATTTGAGAGATTATCATTTTATCTATTTGATTGCAAGATAGAAATTTTATATATTATGAATGTTGCATTGAAGATTCTGGAAACATCGCATCGTTGAGTATTTGAGGAAAAAGAAAATCAGGAAATAAAATCGTAAATGGAATAGTGTCGAATTCAATTCTTGGGATGAGGAGTTAGATTGGAATAAGCATCAATTGAATTTGAGTTAGAGGAGTAAGATGATTGATGAGTGTTTAAAATTTAAATTTTGGGATATAGATTTTTTTAAGTTTTATAAATATACATTGATTGGATTTTAATTGGAGGATTGGATATTAAATCCTTGGGTATTTAGATGCGAACTTAAAAATTTTGGAGGAGATTATGATAAAAAATTTGAATTTGATTTTAAAACTTGAAGATTTTCCAAAATATGATGTTATAAATTTTTGAAAGGTTGGGAAATAACAACATGGAATTACTTCAAGATTATTTGGGTTGAAGTTTAAATTTGATAGAAATAATATGATGAGTAAAGGTAATTATTGAGGATCTTAAATTTCGAGGACGAAATTTTTCTAAGGTGGGTAGACTTGTAACCTCCGATTTCCAAATTTCCGAAATAATTGGATTTTTTAATTTATTTTAAATACCAAGTTTATAAAATATTTTCTCCTTGAATTTTGTATTTGATTTGTAACAATGTTTGATTTTAGAAGGTAATTTAAAATCTTTTATAAAAATTATTTTTCTAAATGTCAATTTATAATAAAATAACTAGATAAATAATGATGTAAATATAATACTATAGCTTCGAATATTTTTGGCTTGAAATCATAAAATTATTTGTTTAATAAAAATTATTGAAGGACTAGTTGTTCATAATAAAATTTTCATATCCATTTTTGGAATAGTAAATAAATGAATTACATATTTTCTAGGGTTTTGAAATATGGGTTTGTTTAGTAGCTAATTTAATCAGTTAGCCTTGGAAGCCCTTAAAAATATTTTTTCTTAAATTATAATACTTTCTATTAATTTACCAGTTTACCGTCTCTCATGCACACCCTCATTTCCCACATGAACTTATTCATGTTTTATCTGGGCCTTTCATTTGGGCCAATCCTCACCCTTTATCCCAAACCCTCTCTCCCTATTTAAGTCCCTCATCACCATTCCCAAGAAACCCTAATCTCCAAATTATTAGCTAGCCCTCACAAATCCCCACAAGCCAACAAGCCACCACCATTTTGTGTGCTCGTGTCCGTGTGTCCAGCATCACCGTGTCAGCCGTGATGGCCTCGGGTCCGACCCCGGGTGTCCTACCGTATCCATTCATTTCCTGTGTCCGGTTACAATATTACAACCTGATTTTTCGTGTCCGACACACCCGGACACGTCCACCCAATACCTGTACACCCAACCCTGTGTCCAACACCCGGACACGTCCATCCCTATACAGTACACCACCCTCGTGTCCAGCCCGGACACGTCCACAGTACAGCAACCCAACGTGTCCTGCCTCGGACACGATCCACAGACACGATCCACCCAGAAATCCCAAAACCTAACCCTAACCTAGATCTACCGCCGGTGGCCACGCCTCACCCGCGTCGAGCCCTCGTCGAGTCGTCGATCGCCGCGTCGAGTCGAGATCCACCGCCGCTCTCCTCACCGGAGCCGTTGTCGCCGCCGTCCTGTTGATGCTGGGTCAGATCCGCCGCCACGAAGCCGCCGCGAGACCGAGCTTCGCTGCCGCCGCCGCCTCAGATCCAGTCGACGCCGCCGCCTCCTCGGGACGAGAGTACCGCCGCCTCCTCGAACAGAGCACCCGTCGAGTTCGAGAGCTGCCATCTCCTCGAGATGAGAACACCCGCCGCCGACGCCTTGCCGGCCGACCCCGGCGAGACCCCACCGCGCCGACGAGAAAACCCCTTCGTGAGTTTCCCTCTTTTCTCTTTCCCTTTCTTCGAACAGAGACTGTAGTTTGGTAATTTAATTAGTTTAGTAATGATATAATTAGATTAATATATATAATTAGTTTGGTTTAGTTATAATTAATCAGTGGATTAATTTATTAATCGGTTAATTAATTGTTAATCAGTTAATTAACTTATAATTAGTTTAGATAATTAATCGAGTTAGTTAATTATAAATCAGTAGTTAATTATTATTGTAATTAGTTTAGTAATTAATGTAATTAATTTAATAAATAAATATAATTAGTTATTAATTTCATATAATTAGTTTATTAATTTCATATAATAAGTTAGTAATATATATATATTAAGTTTATTGTTTATAATTTAGTTATTTATTATGTGTATAAATTAGTCATGTATTATATATATATAAGGATTTTGATTATATAAATATATAACAAGTTTGGGTTTGTAATATTAATTAAGTAATAGTTTCAACATTAAGCTTAGTTAAAATTAGGTTATTTGGGCTGATAATATATTTTACTATAGATATAATTGTATACTGGCTTTTACATAAATCCTAGATTTTATAAATAAACTTTTATTTGTAATTATTGTTCGAGAATATGCATATACACATGAGTATATATGTATAATGATATGTAGATGTTTAAGTACTTATTTAAATAAATGTTAATACTTGAATATGCATAGTATATAAATACATTAGTAATGTTAATTAAAGATATGTATATTATTTATTTTATTAATAATTAATTGTATAAGTATGTATGTAGGTATTTAATGTAATTGTGTATTTGCGTATTTGTGTATGTGTATACAAGTACTAAAATGTATTTTAGCATAAATGTTTCTTAGTATATATATGTTAATGTATATAGTGTATTTCTATTTAGTGTATATATATTTTATATATATACATATATATATATATATATATATATATATATATATATATATATATATATATATATATATATATATATATATATATATATATATCTTGCGTATTTCTCTATTTTTCTATATATGTATATCAAAATGTATTTTAGTATAAATACGTATTATATATATATGGGTATTAATTTAACTGTATTCATATAATTTATGTCAATGTATGTTTTCGTAATTAATGTTATATATATATTTAATTGGTATAATTACCAGTATATAGTATAATTATTATTTTGGTACAAATATATATATGTGTATATATATTTTGTATGGGTATATGTTTAATAAAAACGTATTTTGGTATAAAAACGTATATTTGATATATTATATATATACTTGTGTACATATAGGGTATGAGTATATTTTTATTTGGTGTATATAAATGTATAAGGGTATATATTCTTAAATAATGGGTGATATATATTTTTCATAGATAAAATATATTTCCACTTGTATATACTTTGGAATAACAATATATGTATTATATTTGATCATTAATAATACTACGTTTAATTGGTGAATATACTAGATGACCCTAGTTGACTAGTGCCCTGCCTGACTTGGCCCTGAGACCAGTATTTTTGACTGTGTTAGTGTAGCATCTGATGCAAATGTGGTTTTATTTGTGATATGTTTATAGGACTGTTGGTTTACCCAGGGGATACTCTGGAACAGGACATCAATAATTACCAGCTAAGGACCCAAGGCGAGTACATTCTCTGATTAGTTTCTAATTTATGATATCTCCTATGTTCACTGTATCTAGTGTAAATATCCATGTTCTTGACACATTGGTTACACGGATTGGTATACACGGATCTCGTCATGAGATGTTATTCTTTATTCATGGTGTAGCTTGTACAAGACTTGTTTTTCTTGTTATCTTGTGCATGTACAGACACTGATTCCCGGGGAGACTTGCTACATTCCTGGGGAATCCTGTGCCATAGCGTACCATGATTAGATCTACTATACCAGTCGGGGGTGGAGAGTATTTTAGTGTAGATATGTGATCATACCCAACTTTCTATGCATCATAGCTCACCCCACATCTCACGTCGGGTGCGGCCTGACCATCTCCATGCTTCATAGCTATTACGTATGATTAGCCTGACCTCTACATGCATCATAGCTAACCAACGGTTAGCCTGACCTTCATGAATCATAGCTAATCACATGTAACCAGCCTGATCAAGTTCCCAAGCCGATCATATGTTAAAGCTAGTACTCACACACTTAGTCATAGGTTTCTTGCTCATGGACATATTATTTCTTTTCCTGCAGTTACTTACAGTATTTTTCCAGTATTTCTTCATTGTACATTTCTCGTACCTGTACATGCATCTGGTATATTTCCATCTAGAACTGCTACATAGTTTATGTCATTTATATAGAACTGCTATTTAGAGATGTACTTTGCTCCTTCCTGACTGAAAAATATTTTTCCAGACTGTGACCTTAGTAGACTGGTTTCTGACACACTTGGGGATTGGAAGTTAATGATTGCAGGTATGATTATGTTGTCATTAGACTTGTGTTGTATTCTTTTATTTCTTCAAATTCCTATCCTGCTGTAGTTGTGATTGAGTATGTTGTTAATATTTTTATAGTATTATCCGAGTCTCCTTATGGAGTTGGATACTAGCGTGAGATTGTTTAGATAGTACTCGACCTAGACAGCGTTCTACCGCCGATGCTGCGGCGTAGGCTGGACGTACCCACGCACACGTGCCCTAAACCGGGTGCGGGTCATGACAGTAATTATCAAATAAAGAAAACTATCAGAGAATGCACTCATTTGTGGTCCTGAGCAATGAATACAAATTAGTATATGAACTAGAATCCAAGTTACCTAAATATAAAAAATTTATTTCAATTAGGTGATTTGGAATCTCAAATATGCCTATTTAGTCTTGATTTATGTTTCTAGGTCATAGGAGGCAAACTAGTTAATTACCTATTTTCGGGTTCACAATACCTATTAAGTTCGCCTATGAAGTTTTATATATTAGTTATTAACTGGTTACTTCTAGTTTTTTTAAGTCATACTAGTTAGTTATAATAGACTAAATATTATAAATATACTATATAAACTCATAATATCAATATCTGATAATATCTTAGTTTAAATACCTAGTATCTTATAATATCTTAGTTAATATCCAATAACTTACTCATTACCTTATCTTGTATCCTAATATCTTATCCCGTATCAAGTTACTACTCCAACTAGTTATAATACCTTGGTATCTTGATATTCTAGTATCACACACTAATATCCATTTATACACTTCTTTACCTGGCACTTCTCCTAATACCTACACTTGTACCCAAAATCACACTCACAACTTATCTACATTACCCCTTCAATACCTACCACACAAACCTATACACCAAGGTAGGCACTGATATACCCATCTTTGGAGACTAGAATACTTCCTTGTACCACACCTTCTACTGCTACAGACATATCTCTCTCACTTTCATACTCTAGTATCTGTCCTACACTCAAACTTTACCTCCATAAACTTAGCTGAACTACAACACCAACACACAATGGTTTCAAGACAACCTAGCACACCTGCAATGGCTTCTCATGCCTGCATAGAACTCACATGCCTCCCTACAGTTTCCCTAAATTCTTGCACACTGCTAAACTGATTTACCTTATTGCAACTGCATTACACAGTTACTGCTGCAAACTTGCAATTGAGATGCACTCTCAAGTGTCCAAAATAATACACTCGAGCACCTATACACAAGACACTCCTTTCAACACTGTACTCATATGTATATTACCTTAGCCATCACCTCATTGATACCTCAATACACAAACACTTACTAACTATACACACATACACACACCTGGATACACTGAGTACAAAACTCTCTTTCTACCCTTGCACATGGACACTCAAATACACACACCCTCTAGGTATTCTTGATACCACACTACCTCAAGCTCATGTATCCACTTAAATACTAACCACCCTTACCTCACCTAGTTGTGCCTAGTGCTGACTACTACTCATTCCAGTGTCTGCAGGCTGTATTTGCTCATGAGTAGCAGCTAGTGCCCTTGAAACTCCTCCCCTACTAGCAACTTTTCATACCCTGCCACCACGGATACCTCCTCATGAGTATCACCTTTCAAAACACCAACACTCCAAACTACCTCTCAACTGAACACACACACCCACACACTTGCACAAGCCCTCATACCTCACATATACTTTTGCAGATCCTACAAATCTATATACTGACACTCATATATAAATATAGGATACATACAGCCATACACACTAGGACTGTGATGTTACTATCAAGACCACACTGACCCACACTACCTTCTCTGAACACTTACTGTACATGGACTGATACCACTCTTTACCAACTGTTATATGCAAGTCCCTTATTTCCCCTCTATTGGCCCATCCGATCTCAGTCAATTTGATTTTCATAGTTAACTAAACCATGTATCGATATGTCATAATCTGAAGACTCAGCACTGCTGCTACAAATACTGATTGTACTACATCATTCAAATATAATTTTTTATTTTATTTTAGTTTTGGACTTATGTACATCGAGTCTCACTGGCATAATCCAAAGTCCACTCAAATAAATCCTTGAACCTATCCACCAAATTAGCCTATGTTCAAATCAAAACCTTATAGAATAGGCAACCGAACTTGGGCCGAATTCATGCCAAACTTGGACCGAACTCGGTCTCCTATTTAGTATAAAATCAACCCAGTTATTAAACTCCTGATTTCTTGGCCCAATATTTGAAATTTTGAATTAAATCCTATCCGAACTCTGGCCGAATTTGATTTACAAAAACCTATAAATAGGATTAAAATTCCCATATTTCAAATTATCCAATCATTTCTACTTTTAATCCTCTAGTAAAAAATACTACTGAGCCTCAACTTTCCTATCTCCAAGTGCAACTTCCTAGCCTTCTAACTGCCAAGTGCGGTCTCGGTTTAGAAGTCTACAAGATTTATAAGGAGCTTGGCTCAATTAGTTTTCGCTCTCTTTTCCTGTGAAGTTATGAGACTTCGAATCAAATCTCGTAGTTGTAAAGAAGTTGCAAGCCTTCGGATCAAATCTTGTGATTCACTATTGGTGATTATAGTGGATACAACTCCGAACAAGGGTTCTCACGACTGGACTAGTCCTCTCAGAGAAAAATCAGTATACATCGCAGTGTTTATATTTGCTTTCTCTTACTCTTACTACTTTACATTATTGTTTTGCATATACACTATTAGTTTTCTTCACTCTGCTTAATTTTTAATTGCGTAGATTATTCTGCTACACTTTATTCACCCTCCCCCTCTAGAGTTTTCTTATGGTTCTTCAATTAGTATTAGAGCAAGTTCTCATGATATTGGCTTAACATCCTAAGAGACTTATGGCAACTGTTAGATCTATCCACACCAACAATGGTGAAGGCCAATCCATAAATAGGCCACCCCTATTTGATGGTACTAACTACACATATTGGAAGACACATATGAGCTCTTATTTGAAGTTACTTAATTTTGACCTTTATGCTATTGTAGTAGAAGGATACAAGAAGACACTTAGAATAGTCGTAGATGGCAACCTTGTAGAGAAATCTTATGATAAGTACATAGACACTGAAAATAAATAGGCTAGTCTTGATGTTAAACCTAATAACGCTTTATTCTGTGTTGTAGATAGATCTAAATTTAATAGGGTCTCACCTTGTGGTACTTCGTACAAAGTTTGGAAATTTTTTGACGTCACTCATGAAGGAACCTCACAAGTGAAGGAATCAAAAATAAGTCGATTGACACAGGAATATTAAGCATTCAAGATAAAACAGAATGAGACAATTACTCAAATATGCACAAGATTCCTTGACATCGTCAAACCTCTATCCTCTCTTGGCAAGGAGTACAGCAATCACTAGAAGATTCACAATGTACTCAGAGGACTTACCAAGAACTGGAACCCCAAGGCCACTGCCATCACAGAAGGGAATGATCTCACCGCGATGACCCTCGTGATGCTCATGGGTAAGCTAATGACTCACGAGCTAGATCTCAAGGAATTCGAAGATCCTAATCCAAAATAAAAGATGATTGCTTTCAAGGCGCATCACAAGAAGGTCACTAATTATGACTCCGACGATGATGAATCTCAAGATGAAGAAGTTGCCCTAATCACCAAGAACTTCAGAAAATTTCTAAAGCTTAAGAAATCAAAAAAGAAAGAGCTCAATGACAACAGTGATAAAGAGCCTATATGCTATAACTGTAAAAGGACATGCATATAAAGAGAGACTATCCAACCATAAAAAAAGGGAATTTCCACAATCACTCATCAGAATAACATTATCAAGAAAATATGCAAATACTAGCATCTACCATAAAAGTAAAGCTAGTGAATCCGAAGAGAAAAATCCTTATAAAGCGGCAAACCTATGCTTCATGCCACTGACTGATCAGGTAACAGATAAAAATACTTATGATAATTTTATATTTGATAAGTTAGGTAATGCCTTTAGTGATCTGCTTGATGATTTTAGAAAACTTAGAAATAAATACAAGCATGCAAGAAATATGTTCAAGATTATCAAACTAAGATAGAGAGACTTACATCTTTACTAAGTGAAGTAAAGGATACTTCTAACGATTCAGACGAGAATTCTAGACTTAAGCTTAATCTCCACGAGGCACTTGCCAGCAATGACAAGACCTCTCCAGAGAATGCTAAACTTAAGGAATTACTCGAATCAGAAAAGAAGAAGTACTCTATTACTGCTCATAGAATAGATGTTCTCACTGTTAAATATGCTGAAGTGTATGGTACCTCTAAAAAATTAGAGATTAAATTGGACAAACAGGTTGAATAACCCCCTAGCCAACCTAATACGAGACACGTAGCAAAATTGATGAGCACTCACAACTATGCTTCTACATACAAGCATAATGCTTTATACAGAACACATCGTAACACTGCATACTGTCATACACGTAGAACTCATCATGCCTAAAATAATCATGTATTTTACCATAGATATCCACGTAAATCGCAGAATATTACTGCACACGCTCATACCTATAATACTTCATCTAGCACCTATAACAGAGCTATATGTCATTGTGGTAACAATGGACACATATTTAGATTCTGTAAAACTAGAAAATTAGTAGATATGAATGTTTATGCATGGGTACCAAAGACTAACACAGCTGGACCCCTAAAGAAATGGGTACCAAGGGTTACATCTATAACTTATTTTGTAGGTGGACCAACCTCTTATTCTAGAAGCAAATAGATTCTCAATAGTGGTTGCTCATGAAATATGACTGGTGATGCTATCCTATTTGGAATACTTTGAACAGAAGCATGGATGATGATGGCATATGGGCCATTTGGGCGTATTAGTTCATTAACGCATTAACTTTTCTGGCGTAGCGGATATTTGGTGTATCAACTTTGTTGGCACATGAGATAGGATGCTGAGTTATCTTTCCTCGAGCTTTGAGCTATGAGAGCCACAGCACGTGCCATAGGTTGACCCGCTCCCCCATTTACCTGAGGTATGGGTTCATTCATTGAATGCGAGATTCTACCCGCAATCTTGGTGCCCAATTACTCAAGGGCTTTAATGGCCATTTTTTTCCTGTAAATAGGAGTCTTGGGAGGAAGAGAGAATCATTTATCCCTCTCAAGATTCCTCTACAAAAGTCAGACTCAGGGAGCCTGGTCGAGCGCTTTGTCGATCCTCTGCCTCTAATGGCGACCATTTTGTCGCGGCAACCTCTTTAGAGGTAAAGAGATAACTCTTGCATCCTATTTCTTTGAACTCACTGACACTAACACACATTCTATTTCACATGGTCAAAGAATCACCAAGAACATGCGCAGACAAACCCTATGACTTGACGCGCATAGCCATCGTCGAAAGGCTTTGACATAAAGATGCGTTGATGGCGAGAATTTTTTACTCGATGCATGGGTGACGCTATCTCAGGACGCTCATCATAAGAATGCGTTGGAAGGCTATATTTGACTACCCTAAGCACGGAGGCAGCTGTCACTCTTGGGGTGCGCCATGTCTGTAACATGCATTGTGGCCAAGATGCGCATATATGTCACACTTTTAATCCGTGCACATGGTATCCCTGTGCATGGGTA
This sequence comes from Iris macrosiphon, assembly GCA_036927795.1. Taxonomy (NCBI): domain Eukaryota; kingdom Viridiplantae; phylum Streptophyta; class Magnoliopsida; order Asparagales; family Iridaceae; genus Iris; species Iris macrosiphon. Next base: position 116,047,420 of record JAYESA010000019.1, on the reverse strand, counting down.
ACTTGCTTCTGATTTGCCAGTTTCTTCTATTTTACTTCCTTTATTGTATGTATTTTGACTTGTGTGTGTACTTGTCATACAGGACTTGCCTTGGGTCTCCTTGAGCTTGATGGAACATAGAAGGACATCATAGGTTCCATAGTTCGTGATGAATAAACGTAGATTGTTCACGATCTTCCATCCTAGCTCACCATAGGTATTCCACATATATGGCCGCCATGGTTACAGGGTAGGGATTAACATCCCAACCAGAATTTTTATGCACATCCTTTCGCACAATAGAGTTGGGTCAGTAGGCTCAGCTCTGTGTTGCAAGCTACCTTGCTATCCATTGGTATGAATACTTTTCCATGTATTATAGCTTGCACTGAGGAGTTTGCTGAAGTGATGATCCAGAATGCGTTAAGTTACTGGCTCTACACGTGTTGGTACTAGAAGCAACACAGAGGGGTTTCCTTCTTTTCTAAATTGTACTCGTTATCTTGAACATTAATAAAAATCCTCAATGTAATGGACTTTCATCACATGTACTTGTGATCTTGAATATCAATAAAAAAATTCCATTTTTTATAACCTTTTTGTTGAGGTATTTATCGTGGTTACGAATATTATACCATAGGTAATATGGACGTAGTATAATATTATAATTTATGATAAACAGACCTTACCAGAACCTAGTCCACTCAAAATAGCCTGAACCAAACCAATCTTATTCCTAATATTCTGAAAATAGACCAAGAAAGGTCGGATCGAACGGGACCAAAATTGGGCCAAACTCGGTCAGGGTCAAACCAGAAAACCGAGTCAGCCTCCTCTTCAGGATGACCAGGCTCTAATGTTCGAATTTATGAATGTTAAGTCACCGAACTCAGACCAAGTTCTGCCAGAACTCTACCCGAACTCGGTTCATGAAAATCCTATAAATAGAGAAGAATTTCTCCATTCCAAAGAACTCATTAATTCTTCATTCTTCTCATTTATTCTTGAGTGTTAGCCTGAGCAATAAATCATCCCTATTTCCAAGATCAACTCCCGGCCTTCTAGTTCCAAGTATGGTTCCGATTTAGAAGTCTGATTGAGTTATAAAAGTTTGGTTTGTCAAGTTTTGCCTTCAGTTTTTGAAGTTTGTGTGCCCTTCGGATCAAATGCATGTGTAAAGTCTTTCGAGCCTTCGGATTAAAGCTCGATGTTGTAAGAAGTCTGCAAGCCTTCGGATCAAATCTTGTGATTCACTATTGGGGATTATAGTGGATACAACTACGAGCAAGAGTTATCGGGCCTGGACTAGTTCTCTCAGAGGAAAACCAGGATAAAATTCTCGGTGTTTGCGTTTGCTCTTTTTACTCTTCTTTTTTGTGCATATTTTTAATTATTATATTTATTGGTACATTTACTGCCTTTATGTAGATAATTTTTTAATTGGGTTATTGCTTCCGCTACACTCTATTCAACCTACTCTAGAGTTGCTACACGATGCTACAATTGGTATCAGAGCGAGTTCTCTGTATATAAGTTTTGCTGCCCAAACCAATTATTCCTATAATTGGTATTAAAGTAGGTACTCTCTGAATTGGTTTATGATCCCAATTTCTCCTATAATTGGTATCAGAGCAAGTGCTCTTATTTAGACTAACCTCCTAGTGTAGATCCATGGCAACTACGAGATTCATTTATACCATCAATAGTGAAGGCCAGTCCACAAATAGGCCACCCCTGTTTGATGGTACCAACTACACATATTGGAAAACATGCATGAGCTTTTATCTTAAATCTCTTGACTTTGACTTATGGACTATAGTGATTGATGGTTAAAGAAATCCTACTATCATTTCTCTTCTGACTTCCATTGTAGTTAACAAACCTTATTATGACTACACAAAGAAAGAAAAGAAGTTAGCTAGCCTTGATGCAAAAGCAATGAATGCTCTTTACTGTGATTTAGACATTAATGAATTCAATCGTATTTCTTCTTGTGCAATCTCATATAAAATCTGAAAACTTCTTGAAGTCACTCATGAGCACAAAGAGGAAGCAAGAGACACGAAAGAAGAAGAAAGTCCTAGCAAAGGATCACCTTCTCGCAAGTATGCAAACATGAATATATGGCTTAAAAGTGAAGCTAGCGACTCAGAGAAAGAAGAAAATCATCATAACACTGCAAACATGTGCCTAATGACATCAACAAATAAGAGAGAAGAAAGCTTAGAAATAAATACAAGTATTTGGTGCAAAAGTAAAGCTAGCGATTCCAAAAATAAAAGCCCTCGCATACTACAGGTTTATGCTTAGTAGTAAGCGAGGTAACAGATAATCATTTATTTGAAGAGTTTTTTTATGATGAATTATCTGATACTTTCAATGATTTATTTGAAGATTACAAAAAGCTTATAAATAATTATAAGCAAGATAGAAAAGATTTAATATCTTATAAGCTTGAGAATAAAAAGCTTACTTGTCTTTTGAATGATGTCAAGAATACTTCTACTTGTGATGATTCTATTAAAATGTCCACACTTAAGCTTAGCTTACATAAAGAACTTGAGTGCATCGAGAAAAATACTCAAGAAAATGCTAACCTTAAGGAGAAATTAGAATCTGAGAAGAAATATTATATTACTACACTTAGAATAGATGCTTTAACTGCTAAATACAATAAAGTGTACGACACCTCTAAAAAGTTAGAAATTAGACATGGAAAACAGGTAATGAAACCTACGACTCAGTCCAACACAAGACACATAACTCATCACAAAGACACATACGGCATATTATTTCTAAAGGAAGCAAGCAAAGTTAAAGCTTTACACAATCACGCCTTTATCTATACACAACCACGAAGGAACATTCATATCACACATCGTACCTATACATCTGCTTCAAACACAAATAGTCATGTTACATGTCACTATTATAATTTGAAAGGACGTATATCTAGACAGTGCTATGTTAGAAAATAAGTTGATATGAATAGGGTTCCCAAAGCTAACAAATGTGGATCAAAATTTATTTGGATACCAAAGTCTTTGCCTAATATTGTAGGTGAAGCTTCTTTTGTCGGGACTTAGCACCAAGGAGAACGTTGGTGATTGCAAAGCTACAAAGGTCATATTCCATGAAATTGTACCAACATAACTATGGCAACTTGAGCTACTTTGGTAATGTGCTAATTGATTCTTTCTAGAATGGTTATAATTATATAATCTAGCATATTTTTTATCAATGTCTTATTACTATCTCTTATTGATATCTTTAGTTGTTATTTATTTAAATTAATGTGAGATGTGACAATAGCATGCTTAGTTAAATTATTTTGTAACTACTTCTATCTAGCATAACTAGTTGTTTAGCTAAAATATTAGCTCATGCAGTATTTCACACACTTTCTATTTGTGAGACATCACTTTTAAAAGATCATCAGTTAAACGGGGATATTAGCTTATAATTTGTTGACACTGAACATCAACTAACAAACATCTTTACTAAACCCCTAGCCGAGGAATGTTTTAACTTTATTCATTAATAATTAGATATTTTGGATTAAGATATTATATGATAATATAATTTGCATATATATATCTTTCAAACAAAGTTCTTTCAAGTAAAAATTATTTTGGGTACACGCCGAAAGGGCCCTTCTGTCAAAAGACGTAAATATCCTAAGTGACACGGTATTTAAGTGTCTCCGTAACCACCGCTAGCTGGATCTAGTCCCTACAGCTAACCCCAAGATGATCAATACTTGTTAGAATAATGATTTGTTAAGGACTATTTTCAAATTATTTTCAAATATAGTTATGAATCTGAGCTCTATTCTCTAACTTAAAGTTGGAAACTGCAATTTCAGTCATTGCTGCAGTGCTTCTGATGCTTGGACTTTAGTTAAGATGGATGTTGCTAATGTTGTAGCTTAGTTTACTTTGTTCTAACTTTTACTTACCTCGTATATTAGCTATTGATTATGTTGACCAATTTTGCATTTCTTATCATTTTGTTTTTTTCCTTAAAGTTATTTCTAATTAAATATTCTTCGCTTTTTGGCAGAAATTTTGGATACATATGTTTATAGTAGTTGAATCCTTTCATGTATGCCTATAGGATTTATTGTTTAATGTTTCCTTTTGAGAATTATTGGGATATCTGAGAGAAGTTGTTTAATTGTCTCTTGTATATCACTAGATTTGAATATTCAGTTATGTCCCTTGTATTATTGTACCAAATATTTAATAGTAATTTTATGCTATGTATTGAATATGTCTACATCTAGTTACCTTAAATTGCTAAGTATATAAGTCATTGTTATGAAATGCAAGTCATTATTCTTATGTTGACATTTTAGCTACTTACTCTTCATTTAATACATGATCATGTTATATGCTTTATGTTCTCACCTTGTCTTCATGATATATTTTTTTCGTTTACGGGGGAGCCGTAAACTAGCTATTTTGACAAAGGAGAAAAAATATGTCAATTATGTACATATTTGACAACGTCTCATGTACTACGGGGGAGCTTACGCACATATAGAAGTTTAGATAATATCTCCTATTACGGGGGACTTCTTTTTAAAATGTCAAAGGGGGAGAAGTATGTTTAAGTATGTAAGTATATGTTTAAGTAATATACCTATAGTGATCTGTGCTTATTTGTTTTTAAAGTACGTATCGATTATATCTGTCTTAAACTTAACGTATTTGCCATAATAAAAACGGAGGAGATTATTAGCCCATTATTTAAGTTGAGTTTTTGAATATGGCTAATCGATTAAGTTTAGCATTATGATAATCGATCAATCACTATAGTAACTTCTACTTAAACTCAGCAATGTCCAAATATGCATTAAATGTTATCATATTTCTTCTATATACTTCTTGTTCGTCTAACATGTATGTGCAAAAAAGCAATGGACATATGATATGAAGAAATGATGATGAGCCAATGACGGCTTCATACCAGAAGATTTTGTCCAAACCGCCTACGACTTATCCGAAGCCTCGCACTCGGGGGTTCTGCGGCACGGTCAGAAGACGGGGATCGAGGGGGCAGCGCCCCTCGTGGGGGTTCGGCGGCGAAGTCCCTGAAAGGTATTTAGATTTCCAGATTTGGCTATCTTTGGACAATTTCCTTAAAAAAAAAGGCGTTGTCAAGTCAGCGAACGTTTCAGAAGATTGGCGTCATCAAGTGCCCTTGGTCTTTCATTTGTTATGTATTTTATATTTTGTTTATAGGACCAAATGTACATCAGGTTCACAGTTGGCATTAGAAATCTCAAACCCATATTAAAACAGAACCTAGTCCACTCAAAATATCCTGAACCAAACCAAACTTGTTCCTAACATTCTAGAAATAGACCAATAGAGTTCGGACAAAACTCAGAATGAACTCTGGCCGAACTTGGTCAGGATCAAACAAGAAAACCGAGTCAGCCTCCTCTTCCGGATGACCAGGCTCTAACGTTCAAATTTATGAACGTTAAGTGACCGAACTCAGACCTAGTTCTGCCCGAACTCTTTTCGAACTCGGGTCATAAAAATCCTATAAATAGAGAAGAATTTCTCCATTCTAATGAACTCATCCATTCTTCATTCTTCTCATCTATTATTGAGTGTTAGCCTGAGCTATAAACCTTCCCTATTTCTAAGATCAACTTTCAGCCTTCTAGTGCTAAGTGCAGTTCTGATTTAGAAGTCTAATTGAGTTGTAAAATCTTGGTTTGTCAAGTTTTGCCTTTAGTATTTAAAGTCGGCGTCCCCTTCGGATCAAACGCACATGTGTAGTCTTTCGAGCCTTCGGATTAAAGCTCGATGTTTTAAGAAGTTTGCAAGCCTTCGGATTAAATCTTGTGATTCACTTTTGGTGCTTTTAGTGTATACAACTCCGAGCAAGAGTTACCGGGCCTGGACTAGTCCTCTCAGAGGAAAACTAGGATAAAATTCTCGGTATTTGTGTTTGCTCTTCTTACTCTTCTTTACTGTGCATATTCTTAATTGTTATATCTGTTAGTAAATTTACTGCCTTTACTTAGCTAATTTTTTTAATTAGTTTATTTCATCCGCTACACTATATTCACCCCCTCTAGAATTGCTACACGATGCTACAATTGGAACTTTTTGGTGTAAAAACCGATAGGCAAAAAAGTTTATTTGTAGTTGTACGATCATGGTGAGGTATTTCGTAGAAACTAGTCAGAGGTAATATGGACATGACTGTTTTCTTTTCCTCTACTAGAAAAACATGAATAGCTCATAGTTCAGAGGTGATATGGACATGAACTACTTGCCTTAGAGAATTTTTGAGGACCTATTATCTACTGCGTATTCGAGACTCCCGAGTACGGATAACAGATTTTTACCGCACAGGGCGGAGGAAGACCGGATTATATGTAAGGAAAAGAATGTAGTACATACAAAAAAAAATTTGAAAATACAAGCCTAGACGTAGTATTTTTTCAGGAATTTGTCATTGATTAACATCATTAGCATGTCACCATTAGGCTTAGCGAGCCTGTATGCGCCATTGGAGTAGACTGTCACTACTATGAAGGGGCCCTCCCACTTGGCTTCAAAAAGTTTTACCGACCTGTGGGTCATGACCATTGGTATTCTGACTGTTATGACGAGATCACCGACCTGGAATGTCCTTTCTTTTACCTTTTTGTTGAAGGCTCCAAAAAGTGGTGCTTGATACAGCTCGATGTGCTGTTGAGCCAAGAGGCATCTTTCTTCAAGTGCCTCCAACTCTTGTAGACACCGACGATGGTTGTCTTAAACGATTAGCTGGTTGGAGAGAGCTACCCGAAGAGAGGATTTGGGTTTCTAAAGGAAGCACTTCCATAGACCAAAAAAAATGGTGTGCTGTCTGTCGGAGTTTGGACTTCGTTCGATAAGCCCATAGACATTTGTCGAGCTTCTCAGTCCAATCATGCTTGTTGGACGAAATAAACTTTTAAGTAGCTTGATTATCGTCTTATTGAATGCTTCTACCAATCCATTTGCTGCTGGCTTGAACGCAGTCGAGACTACTTTTTGGATTCAATTTTTATCGTAAAACCAGAAGAAAACATGAATCAAAAATTATGGACCATTGTCATGAATGATTCTGACGGCAAGCCGAAGAGATCGGTGATATGATATTTTATGAAACTAATCACGTTGGATATTAACTTCTATGAGGGGAAAGGCTTTCGCCCATTTTAGAGAAGTAATATGTAATAGCCAGGATGAACTGGTGCCCCTTAGACGAAGGTGGACTAATATGCCCGATGATGTATATACCCATACTTCGAATGGCCAAGATACAACGGACGGGTATAGAAACTCCAAGGATTGATGGATAAAGTCGGCATAGATTTGACACATCTTGGACTTCCTTGCATAATCAACAGCATCTGCTACCATAGTTGGCCAATAGTAGCCCATAAGTCGGAGACAGTCCTGTAGCTTAGGACCAGGTTGATGTGCGCTGCAAACACCGTCGTGAGCTTCATGAAGTAATTATTTTTCTTCTGCGTCCGATAGGCATCGCAGCAGGATCCCGTCGTATGAACGATGGTATAACAGCATAGTTGTTGTATCATAGTATAGTCGAAGGAAGCAACTTCTGACAAAAGTAGCCTCCTTTGAGTCATCTGGAAGGATTTTGTAGACGGCATAGTCTATAAACAGGAACCTCCAATCTTTGACGTTGGTGTATGTTTCCATAGAGTGGCTTAGACACAAACATAAGTTGTTCTTAGGGCAGACCAGTTCTTGTTCGGCCACTGTGAGGAATTGATGGGTCTTAATTGGGACTGCCAAGGAAGCTGCGAGACCGGCAAGAGCGTTAGTCTCGATATTTTATAGACACGACACATGTTCTATAAAGAACCCTGTGAAAGTGGAAATCATGTCGACTGTTGCTTGATGGTAGGGGGGTATTATGACGGACTTTGTACCCTCCCCGGACCTGACTTACTATCAGTTTAGAATCGTCGTAAGCTTTCAAGTAGTCTACTTCCAACTCTTTAGCTAGCTGGAGCCCAATAATTAGGGCATTCTATTCTGCCACATTGTTGGAATATGGCTATGTGAGTGAATAAGAGCGATTGATGACCAGGTCATCAAAAGAAATCAACACTACCCCCACTCCAGCAATGATATTTTCTTTGGGCCCTGTTCTTGAAGAACTGTCGAAGAACATTCGCTATACGGCCTCTCATGTCGCTGTGTTAGATTCCAATACTTCATCTGAAACCTCATCATAAAGCTTTAATTTTTCTGGCATCGGATGAGCTACCAGGAAGTTAACTAATGATTGGCCCTTAACCGCATTATATGAAACAAATATTATGTCATAAGGTGACAGTAGTATTGCCCATGTAGATAAACAAGAGTTAAGTACCCCAGGCTAAGTCATGAGGACTCTGGGGTCATAAAATCACATGGATTGTTTGCCTAGTTAAATAATGACGGGTCTTTTAAACAGCGAAGAGAAGGGCGAGGCACTCCTTCTCGACAGGGTTATATCTATATTCCACGCCGATCATCATCCTGCTGAGATAGTAGATGGCCAGCTCATGACTTGCGTTATACTTTTATGCTAATAAGATACCAAGAGAGTAATACGTTGCTCGCACGTAGAGTATGAAAGGTTTTTCCATGACTGAAGCCACCAATACTGGGAGCTTCGTGAGGTAGGTCTTGATGTCGTCGAAGGCTACTTGACATTCTTCGGTCCAAACGAAGGAGACTCCCTTCTTTATTAGCTGAGTGAATGGTTGACATCACCCAGAGAGGTTGGATATGAATCGCCTGATATAGACTAACCTTCTTTATAGACCGTGAAGCTCTCAAAGATTTTTTAGGAGGGTGCATATCAAGGATAGCCTTGGGCTTATCAAGTTTAATGTGAATACCCTTCAAAGTTATGATAAAGTCCAAGAACTTGTCGCTAGAGACTCCCAGAAAAGACTTGGTTGGGTTCATCTTGAGTTGATGTGCTCGCATTAGGTCGAATACGGTCCTCGGATCATGGAGGTGGTCTTTCTGGAGATGGCTCTTAACAGCGATGTCATCAACATAATATTCGATTGTCTTACATAGGTTTTTACAGAAAATGGTGCTCATAGCTTGCTGGTATATTGCACATGCATTCTTTAACCCGAAGGACATTATTGTATAACAGTAGATCCCTATTGGTGTCTGAAATGACGTATGCTTCTCGTCATCTAGAAATAACTTGATTTGATTATAGCCCACAAATCCATCCATGAAGGATATGTGCTCGAAACCACAAGTGTTATCAATCCTCAGGTTTGTGATTGGGAGGGAGAACTCATCTTTTGGGTAAGCTGTGTTCAAATCATGAAAGTCTATACAGACTTAATTTTTTCTATTTTTCTTGATGACGGGAACAATATTAGCTACCCAGTACGGATGTTGCTCTTCATGAATAAAGCCGCTTGCTATCAGCTTATTTACTTCAGATTTGATCACGTCCATAATGTCTGGACAGAACTTCCTTTGCTGTTACTTTACTGGCTTAGCGTCTGGCAGAATATTAAGTCTATGCATTATGATTTGAGGATCCAAGTCCGGCATATCTTAATAGCTCTATATAAAAATATTGATGTATTCCTTTACTAGATGGATAAGGGATTCATGCTCTTTTGTGGAGAGGTTTTTACTTATGAAGATGGGTTTAGAAACAGAGTCGTCGCCCAAATCAACTTGCACCACCTCATCTTCAGTAGGAGGTTCTTATTGCTCGAACCATATTTCCAATTGTGCTTCGAGTTTTTGAGTCCATGGTTCTACTTCAAAGAACTCAATCGGTTATTCATTGTCTTCTTCTGGGTCAACTGATGCCATGTTTATAGACAATATTTGTTTGAGTATATCTCCAATGCTAGGGTCGGAGTCCCAAGCGGACGAATGTGAAGAATGAGATTGCAGCTCACCCTCTTCCCCTGAGTCTTTAGGAGTTGTAGGGGGGTGACATACCCCAAACCATGACTTGTTTGTTGGTACTATGTATTAGGCTTGCCCTTGGGGGCAAAGTGGTATAACGGCAAGTGTCATCGTTTGTCATAGTTCAGGCCTTGGTCACTTTTCAAATCATATCCTATCTTCTGGAGGATGTGCTTAGTTTAAATGTTGTAGCGGTGAAGTTGCATTTAGCTACTGTTCGGTTCTATTTCTTTCGAGATAAAATCTCGACGATCTTTGACCTTTCCAAAAATGATAGATTTTTGCCTTTTTCTTGCCAGAATTATGAAGCAGGAATCCTGGCTAGGGAGGATTTAGTCGACTGCATGAGTGATAGTTATCTGTTTGTATAGGTGTAGACCTAAACCATATTCCAAAGAATATATGGCATTCCAATATGAGATAATAGAGTGATTCAAAGATAGTCCTTTATTGAGAAAGTACGGAGTCTTTTCCGATAAAATTATATCATCGTATGAAGGTACGTAGGTAGAAGCTACGATATATTCTTCTAGTTCATCTCCTTCAGTATCCGTTGCTAATGCTGACGCTGTCGGAGCTTTCCTACAGAGTTTGATTTTCAGAGGTTCTGGGGTTTGTCAGACCCCTTGCGCGCCGTAAATTTTTGGTCCGTTTTTTTTGCCTTAGCTTTGACCCTGGCGTATATTTTTACGCATTTTCTTCTCTTGATTGGCCATCCTGGTACACTTTAGCTTGTGCACATTCGCTTGAGTTTCTTATTTTGGTGCACTCCTGGTGCATTTGCTTCTTGGCGCACTTTGAGCATATTTCCCTTGTGCACGGTTGGCTATTGTCCGGCGCACTTTCTTGTTTTATTGATTCGGTTTGGATTGTGATTGTGTGGCTTAGATCAGTTAGGTAGGATCAGTTCATAATCCAATATTTGCTATATATATTCTTGTCTTTCCTTTCTCTCTTCCATTATCATGTTCTTGTTCTATTTCCATCTTTTCTTTACAGGCAAGTACAACTTGCATGGAATGAAGAAACATGGATCATGCATGAATTTATTTCACCTTTAGTTCTTTGATTTTATTAGCTTCAATTATTGGGACTGAGTTTTTCTTGACCTTTAGTGCTTGCTATTTTAGATTTCAATGGCTAGGATCTTGTAGATCAAAGTCCTTGATTTATGGATATTCTTGATATTTTGATGGAATAATCTCCCAAAACTTAGTATTTTGGAAAACTACTTGGCTTATAGTGATGAGCATCCAATATTATGTAGCTTTGCTTCTTGGCATTTATGATTTGGACCACTGTCACAGTCTCAAGCTTGAGCTCTGAGTGCATCATTGGTGGGTCGGTTGGAGAAGAAGAACAGTGAAAAAAAGTACACAGAAGAATTTAAATTATGGGCGCATATTGAGTGTGGTCCGTAGTCAATTGGCAGATGTTGAGTATGACCCGCATTCCATAACTAGTGCGTAATTTAAGAGTACTACCAATTTCTTGCAAAAGTATGTCAAGGAGATAAATTCTTAAAAAAATTCTTCTTGGCGCCCTTTTGGAAGACTTCATCCATTGGCGCACAATTGATGTACTAACGAACGAACCAAGCAAAAGTGCGCCAGTCTACCTTTAAGCGCATTTTGGGCCAACTTCCTATTGATTGACGCACTTTTAACCAGATTAACAGATCGACGCATAATTGACACATTATGCAATAACTACCAAAAGTGTGTCGCTCCTATATAATCCTTGGCGCACCTTCTGGACCCTCGGTGGTTGGCGTACTTTTAATAGATTAGAGACCCAACACACTTGTTATCTCTTGGCGCACTCTTGCTTGGTTCAGCCTCGATAAGCGAGCTCTGACTTTGGCGTGCCTCAATTTTTTAGTCCACAACTGTCGTGCCATCGATGTCGCGCCAGCCTTGGAACTTGTATTTTATCTTTTAATTATTGTCGTATTTTAGCTCATGCACTTTGCTGAATTCACCACTCTCTATTGCTGGCATACTTTAACAAAATGCGCCGAGTGTCTTGCTTGCGCAATTTTGTGAGAGTTCGCCGAGTTGTTTATTTGTTGGCCTTGTGTCACGACCCACCCCTAGAATTTGGGCATGAGTCATGGGTACGTCCAGCCTATGCCACAGCATCAGCGGTAGAACGCTGTCTAGGTCTCAATAATACTAACATAACTCACAACATGTCAATGATCTAAACTCCATAATGAGGACAATAAAATAAATATCTCTTAATAGCTCATATTGTATACTCAATCATAATAACTATAAGAATATAAATGGCACGATAAAAGATAAGAAAGAATGACATAAGTCAAACACAATGTTTCAAAATAGAGATAAACTACAGTCGAGCTGTCCAACATAAATAGTCTCCACAAGTCTCAGTTTAAACTCAACATAAGTCACGATATAAACTCAAATAAACCTCAAATGCATAAAATAAATAATTTCTAAACAGCTGTAGGTAGTGTCTCCTCTAAAGGAAGGGACTCTTCTAAGCTCTCTGGTATCTAGTCTGCATCTATACCTGGTCCATAATGTGTAGGACAGAAATCCTAAAGATCCTCAGGAAAAAATATCCAGTCAGGATTGGAATAAGGTACAAGCACTAACAGCAGTTCCAAGTATATTGACAAAAACTATAATACAATATAAAGAAATACAAGATGGATATAAATACTGGCAATAAGAAATACTGGAGATAATGAATTACTAGAAATAGAAATACTGGAGCATATATCATCATCAATGGTACAACTAGCAATGAACAAAAATATAGGTGCATGCTAGAACAATGAACTGGAATATAAGTGAATACTAGAACTATAAACTGGAAATACATGTCTAGAATATCTAGCTAAGTGTGAGAAACATCAATATATTATGTGATCGACTTGGGACTGATCAGGCTTGCCATGTATGACTAGCTATGATTCATATAAGGTCAGGCTAACCATCTAGTTAGCTATGATGCAAGCAATAGTCAGGCTAATCATACATAACAGGCTATGAGGCATGTAATGGTCAGGCTGCACCGACGTGAGGTGTGGGTGAGCTATAATTCATGTAGAGTTGGATATGATCACATAATCTACTAATATCTTTCCGTCCCCAGCTAGCACGATGGATTCCAATCATGACTCCTTGTAACCGGTCTCGATGATGCCAACTCGTGTATACATAGTGTCAGAACATGTGTTATACAACTAGAATCATAGAGATAATCAATATAATAAAAACTATCAGAGAATGTACTCGCCTGTGGTCTTTTGCTGGCAATACCAATGTCATGTTTCCAAAGTCTTGTCTGAATAATCCAACAGTCCTATAGACATCATTTAATAATAGTATAGCATCAGTCACAATACTAACACACAATCATAAATATACTACACTCAGAGACTACGCTAGGGGTGACACTGGTCATCTAGTAGGGTCAAGCATACGTCTAATTGTACGAGTGTCATGTCTCAATTGATGTGTAAACTCCCTCACCCAAAATAGGTATTTTGTGTATATTTTATATTATTATATTTATTATAGATGTTGAAGTTATTTAGAGCATTCTCTTAGTTAATTAGAAAATAATTTGTTTTAGTATATTTACTTATATAAATATTTATTTAGAATTATTTTTAGGCTATTTTAGATTATTGGGATTTTTCCATAATTTTTAGTTAATTAAAAACTAGAAACACTAATTTTCTAGGACTTTGAAGAATTTATTTTATGTTCAAACTTAATTAAAAATATTCCAAACTTTTATTTTAGGTTCTAAATATTAAAATATATTTTCAAGAATTTTTTGGAAATTTTCTGATTATTTTTAGCATTTATTTTGAGTTAATTATGAAAAACTGAATTAAAAACTAATTTCAGAAAAAGAAAACCCAAAAAGTAATTAATTCTGCCCAGTCAGCAAACAGGGGGGCCACCTGTCAGTCTCCAGCAGTGAACAGTGCTGGGCCCGCCTGTCAGTGACTGCTGAGTGGGTGCGAGCCGAGCCGACCTCGAGCCGAGCCGAGTCAGAGTTCGACTCGGACTCAGCTGAGCCGAGCCGCAGCGAACCCAGACCGTTAGATCTGAGCGGGCAGCGTCGGATGGCTGCCACGTGGCGCTATCTGAGCCGCGGCTACTCTCTCTCTCCTCTATATATATAATAGTTTAGATATTAATTTCTAGGGTTTTTCTTCAGCCGATTTTTGGAGAATTATCATTTAGGGTTCCTTCATCTTCCAAAAGCCATTGCGCATAGCTCCGGACTCCAAACGAGGCCTAGTTTTTTTTGTTAGAACGATATTGAGGTTATCTTTCTGATTATATAAATTGTTTTTCGAAATTATGAGTATTAAATTCTGGAAAATTCATAGAGCATAGCATGTCCGAAAATAAACGTATTTCAATGTTTTCGCAATTTCGGGAGAACCAGGAATCAGAATCATGAACCATTTAAAGTTTCGGAAACCTAATGTCTAGATAATTGACATATATTTTTACCAAAATTTAATTCGAAGTATTTATATACTGTTAATTCTGTAGAACTTCTAGGTTAGAATTTAACCATCGGTGCACAATACAAAATTTGTATGTGCCATAATTCCCAAACGAATTTGAATTTGGACGAGCCATAAATTCCAGCATGTTTTTGACGCTGAAATCTACAAGAAATCATGCATGAAAGTTGAGTTTGTGTCGGTTGACTTTTCGGTCAACAGATCGCCTCGATTTGCATGCCATGAGTCTCGAGTTGATAAAATTTAGTTTCTTTGGACAAAATTTAGGAATTAACATAAAAATTAGAATAATAAGATTAAAATAGGATTTTAGAGTAATTATTTCAGAATTAAATAAATTAAAATAAATTATCTTTTGACGTGATAAATTTGTAATACATAGGATATTGGATTTGTTCTGCGCGACTTCTGGAGCAGGTTATTGATACATTGCAGCTTCCTTACCAGGCAAGATACCTTGCCAAATTGTTTACAGTACTTTGCATGCTATTTATATTTCTGTTTAGTCATTGCCTGTGTAGTTTCGTTCAGTTATAGTCATTGCATGTGTAGTTAGTTCAGTCATTACTATATATATTAGATATGTTGACACACACTTGACACCTAGAATCATGAGAGGACAATCATTAGACGTATGGGCTTTTAACCACTCTGGTAAACCGTAGTATATAGTTCGCACTACGGGCGTGTGTCGCGCTGGTCGCTACCCCAGAGGTATGTCGATTTCTGTAGAGTCGCGTTGGTCGCTACCCCAGAGGTATGTCAATTTTTGATGTCCATTGGCGTGTGAGTTGTGAGGCTTAGATCGAGTAGCCTACCCTTGCCCATACGTCAAAAAGTTATCCTCATTTGTATTCATATAGATTGTCTTGTACAGCGTACTTATTTATTTTCAAATATTATGCATGTTTACTGTACTCAAATTGGCTCATATTTTCTGTATCTTGTTACGTCCCTCTGAGGACCTGGTCCTCTGCCAGGTGTATCTGTTCTTGAGTATTTGCAGGATCGCAAATTTGGATGATTACTTGTGATCCGAGGATGTCTTCTCTTCGAGCTGTGATTGATAGCTGGTACTCTTATATTGTGTTGTGGTATTGTACTTATATTGTATATACTTTTCTATTCGAGTTGGTAGTGGATTTGTTTCCATCCAACTATCATCCTTAGCTACTTATATTGAGATCTAGTTATATAGATGATGGTTATTTGTTTATATTGATTTTCTGTGGATGAGATCTAGAGTATACCCTGTGACTTGTGACATATGTTTTATACCACTTGTGGATTTGATATTCATATTTCAGCGTACGTGTGGATTTGGTTTCCATATATTGGAGTTGCCATATTCATGCGGCTGGCATGCTTACGTGTCCTAGTCCTACGTATTTTTGGGACTGGGGCGTGACATATTTTTGTGGTGGCCCATACAGGTCGAGAGCATATTGTCTCGGTTACGTTACTGTACCGAACAAGCCTGCACCTAGGACTAGAGTATAGGATCTCATCCACAATTGACTATGATTCAACTTCCTCCTCTCTATTCTATTCGAATAATTGCATCCTGCTTGATTCATGTACTTCCCTAATAGTTCTTTGAGAATAGCCTTCTGCTAGAATATAGGAACCCCTATTATTATGATGATAATTATGGTAGCACACCTATTAAGAATACAATAAGAATATAGATACACCACTAAGTTTAGAATATCTAGTGAACCCTAAAATTCCTTATCTATAGATTGGTTTACTATTACCCCTTAATGTATTATGAGGACGTGAGGGTAGTATAGACGCTACTAGAGTCAGAAGTTTTACCATAATGTTTGACACCTAGTATCACATAGTCTTTTAACCTATTAATTGACGTGTAACCGAATGATATTTATCGTATGCTAGCAAAAGACGACAGTATTTATTCAGACCATAGAATTTAGAGGTCCTTGCCCTATTTGGTCGACTAGCGACTTAGATAAGGAGGTTGTATGATAACTGTAGAGATTGTAGAGTCTTTTATTATTATTGCTTATGTTGTTTTTGCTTTTGCAAACTTGAATTATTTTGTAACTTCTCACATCATAATCCAGCGTTATATTTTCTGTGCTACCTTGAATTATGCTGCTATTATAGCCTAGTTTTTGCAAGCTTAATCTTATATCGAGCTTGTTCATGACATATGTGTTATTGGGGCCTGATCAACCACACTAATACAAATTGTCTAATCAGAATCAGTGTATTATGGTCTAGCTAGCCATAATGCGCTTAATTTGCCCTTCGTAATAGTATTTTACGTGGATTGAGATGTATAGTTGACCAGTAGACAAATATACTTACCCTCTAGATACGACAAAGAAGGATTAAGATAATGAGGATTTAACGAATTTTAAAATCTAAGTTGGGTAGAAATTGCATTATTAAACTTGAGGAGAATTCTTTTAGATTGTGATCTAGTAGGATTAGATTGAGAGATTAAGTCCTTTTAAATATGGAGAATTTTAAAAGAAGGATTAAGATAATGAGGATTTAACGAATTTTAAAATCTTGATATTGTGGACCAAATATTTATACTTTGAGCACATGATTTAAATTTTGAATATTGAAGGATGAATCATCGATTTAAATTTTGAGGATAAATATAGAATTTTAGACTTGAACAATTGGTGAATTAGATTTAAATTTTACAATTTGATGATTTGAATTAAAAAGTTCAATTTTGATTGTTGGGTCACCTATTTAAAATATTGAGGATGTAAATTGAGTTTAAATATTTTAAGAGTACAAAAATCTTAGGTTGAGAATAGGAATAAGATTTGATTAGAATTGTTTATTGTTCAAAGCCTAGAGGAGATTATGATAGTTGGAAATTATGATATAAATTTTGATGTGGGATGTCATATAGACTTGAGTTAGATTTGGATGTTGATTATTTAAAAATCGAGGAGAGATTACGACAGGTTAAATTTTGATTTAAACAGTGGTTATCTTAATTTTGAAGTGATCGCGATAGATTTGAATAGATTTTATTATTTAAATTTTTGGAAGAGATTGCGATTGACGTACCTTATGTACGAATGTGAAGGATTTAACAAATTATGCCTTATTTTAATTTCGAGGACGAAATTATTTTAAGTTGGGTAGATTGTAAACTCCCTCACCCAAAATAGGTATTTTGTGTATATTTTATATTATTATATTTACTATAGATGTTGAAGTTATTTAGAGCATTCTCTTAGTTAATTAGAAAATAATTTGTTTTAGTATATTTACTTATATAAATATTTATTTAGAATTATTTTTAGGCTATTTTAGATTATTGGGATTTTTCCATAATTTTTAGTTAATTAAAAACTAGAAACACTAATTTTCTAGGACTTTGAAGAATTTGTTTTATGTTCAAACTTAATTAAAAATATTCTAAACTTTTATTTTAGGTTCTAAATAATAAAATATATTTTCTAGAATTTTTTGGAAATTTTTTGATTATTTTTAGCATTTATTTTGAGTTAATTATGAAAAACTGAATTAAAAACTAATTTCAGAAAAAGAAAACCCACAAAGTAATTAATTCTGCCCAGTCAGCAAACAGGGGGCCACCTGTCAGTCTCCAGCAGTGAACAGTGCCGGGCCCGCCTGTCAGTGACTGCTGAGTGGGTGCGAGCCGAGCCGAGCCGACCTCGAGCCGAGCCGAGTCAGAGTTCGACTCGGACTCAGCTGAGCCGAGCCGCAGCAAACCCAGAGCGTTAGATCTGAGCGGGCAGCGTCAGATGGCTGCCACGTGGCACTATCTGAGCCGCGGCTGCTCTCTCTCTCCTCTATATATATAATAGTTTAGATATTAATTTCTAGGGTTTTTCTTCAGCCAATTTTTGGAGAATTATCATCTAGGGTTCCTTCATCTTCCAGAAGCCATTGCGCATAGCTCCGGACTCCAAACGAGGCCTTATTTTTTTTGTTAGAACGATATTGAGGTTAGCTTTCTGATTATATAAATTATTTTTCGAAATTATGAGTATTAAATTCTGGAAAATTTGTAGAGCACTACATGTCCAAAAATAGACGTGTTTCAATGTTTTTGCGATTTTGGGAGAACCAGGAATCAGAATCATGAACCGTTTTAAGTTTCGGAAACCTAATGTCTAGATAATTGACATAAGTTTTTCCTAGAATTTAATTCGAAGTATTTATATACTGTTAATTCTATAGAACTTCTAGGTTAGAATTTAACCATCGGTACATAATGCAAAATTTGTATGTGCCATAATTCCCAAACGAATTTGAATTCGGACAAGCCATAAATTCCAGCATGTTTTTGATGCTAAAATCTACAGGAAATCATGCATGAAAGTTGAGTTTGTGTCGGTTGACTTTTCGGTCAACAGATCGCCTCGATTTGCGTGCCATGAGTCTCGAGTTGATAAAATTTAGTTTCTTTGGACAAAATTTAGGAATTAACATAGAAATCAGAATAATAAGATTAAAATAGGATTTTAGAGTAATTATTCCAGAATTAAATAAATTAAAATAAATTATCTTTTGACGTGATAAATTTGTAATACATAGGATATTGGATTTGTTCTGCGCGACTTCTGGAGCAGGTTATTGATACATTGCAGCTTCCTTACCAGGCAAGATACCTTGCCAAATTGTTTACAGTACTTTACATGCTATTTATATTTCTGTTTAGTCATTGCCTGTGTAGTTTCGTTCAGTTATAGTCATTGCATGTGTAGTTAGTTCAGTCATTACTATATATATTAGATATATTGACACACACTTGACACCTAGTATCATGAGAGGACAATCATTAGGCGTATGGGCTTTTAACCACTCTGGTAAACCGTAGTATATAGTTCGCACTACGGGCGTGTGTCGCGCTGGTCGCTACCCCAGAGGTATGTCGATTTCTGTAGAGTCGCGTTGGTCGCTACCCCAGAGGTATGTCGATTTCTGATGTCCATTGGCGTGTGTGTGAGTTGTGAGGCTTAGATCGAGTAGCCTACCCTTGCACATACGTCGAAAAGTTGTCCTCATTTGCATTCATATAGATTGTCTTGTACAGCGTACTTATTTATTTTCAAATATTATGCATGTTTACTGTACTCAAATTGGCTCATATTTTCTGTATCTTGTTACATCCCTCTGAGGACCTGGTCCTCTGCCAGGTGTATCTGTTCTTGAGTATTTGCAGGATCGCAGATTTGGATGATTACTTGTGATCCGAGGATGTCTTCTCTTCGAGCTGTGATTGATAGCTGGTATTCTTATATTGTGTTGTGGTATTGTACTTATATTGTATATACTTTTCCATTTGAGTTGGTAGTGGATTTGTTTCCATCCAACTATCATCCTTAGCTACTTATATTGAGATCTAGTTATATAGATGATGGTTATTTGTTTATATTGATTTTCTGTGGATGAGATCTAGAGTATACCCTGTGACTTATGACATATGTTTTATACCACTTGTGGATTTGATATTCATATTTCAGCGTACGTGTGGATTTGGTTTCCATATATTGGAGTTGCCATATTCATGCGGCTGGCATGCTTACATGTCCTAGTCCTACATATTTTTGGGACTGGGGCATGACATGATGTACATAATCAGACAGTCAATCCCTAACACATGTCTAGCCAGTACGTTGGTGTACACACGGTAGTCAAGTCACTAATATTCAGGGTCACATGGTCAATATAAATACAGGATATCCATAATTAACACTTATGGTCTCATGCAATTATACGGGAAAATCCACAATTAACCTAGGGTCATACAGCATATATACACATTATAGTCATAACTATTACTTGGCATTTGATTACTTATATATATCAACTAATATTATATGCATACGCACACATACGTACAAGTTACGAGGTTTATTTGCATGGGGTCTCGCGATGAATATCTAATGTATCATGAAACGATACACTAAAACCTAACGCTACTCACATACGCCAAATCATAAGAAAAAGTACTTTGAACCTTGGCCTTGGCGTGCACGTGCACGAGGGGGTATAATCGACGTCGAGGTGGTGCTGTCACGGTGGAGGGCTCGCTGCTCCTGTGTCTACTGCTCAGGCGAGGTCGTCGGTCCGGTCCAGTCGTTATCGAGAAAAGTCGATCTGGTCCAGTCGCTGTCGAGGGAAGTCTCGGGCGAGAGGGAAGTCGGCGGGCTGATGTTCAGCGGCGTGGGATGGTTGCTATTGTCGGGATTGTCGAGGAGGTATCGTGATGATGGAAAGGTCGTCGGATTCAGGCGGATGGGTGGTCATGGGAGGAGACGGCGAGGACTGCTGCTTGGTGGAGGGAAACCGATGGAGAAGGCTGGGGGAAGGGTGGTTTAGTCGACGGGATCGTGCTAGCGGCGGTGATGGGGAAGTCGAAAATGGTTCAGCGGGGGTCAGCGGGGTCATGAAAGGAAACCACGGTGGTGATGCTCAGTCCAGGAGGAGGTCGGGTGGTGTTTAGGCGAAGTAGTGGGGGTCGGCAGGCGTGGTGCAGCGGTTGAGGATTCGACGGCGTACGGCATTAGTGTGGGAAGATGGAGGAGAACGGGGAGGAAGGCTCTGTTGTCCGGGTGGTCGAGTTCGTCGGGGCTCCGGCGGGTTGGAGGAAGGTGGTGACGATGAACAGTAGAGGGGGGAGACGGGTTCGGCTAGGTTAGGTTTTGTGATGGTGGTGATGAAAAATAAAGAAAAAGTTATATATATATATATATATATATATGTGGAGAAGTAAGGTTGGATGTTGACCTAGGGAGTTGGGTCGGTCAACCACTCCTTGGGATGGGCTTCTTTCTACATGTAGATATTTAAAGGCTAAGATGGTCTTCGTTTTAAAAAGGATGGCTAGGATTTGATGAGGGGTTGATGTTGAGTATTACACAATCCAAAATTATGGAGAAAAATCATATGATCGGTCAATGAAGGAAAATGGGGATTTTCTTCATGTGTTGTGTCTAATGGGGTGTGGACACCTTAATGCACTTTTACATAAAAAGTGCCCAACAATTAGAAAATTGCACAAGTGGGGTTTTTGGATTAAAATGGGTCCCTACATTAATTTAATTAAAATTAATATAAATGGTGTTCTAAAATTAATTGAAAGTACATAGGGTTAAAATTAGGTGGGACACAAGTATCATGGATGTAGAAGACTCAGAATAGAATATTATATATAATTGTCTGCAACGAATATTGTGCGACTAAGATGAAGCACAAAAGGGCATAATTATAATTTACACAAAGGTCAAAATTAAAGACTGGCACGTCTAGGACAAGGATGTAAAATTTGTTAGAAGGCAATGGCTAGTGTAGCGCTCCAATTATCGAAGTAACGGCAAGCTACAATAATCCAATAAATTACAACAATTAAATATAATCCCTAATATTAAATCTCAAAAATGCTAATTAATGTCCATAGCCCTATAGTTTTGTCAGGGGCTCATCTAGTGGGTTTCTAAGTCCAGTTTACTAACTCATGCATTTAAGGAACACTATATATATAATATATAAATATCATGCAATATATTAACGTATTAACTTAAATGAATGAAAAGAAGAAAATACCTCTATTCTGGAATGTGGTAGTGATAAGTCTACCCTTCTTAAAAGAATTTCGTCCTCAAAATTAAAATAAACTAGCACAAAAACAAACAATCAAATAAAGAATTATACCTCAAGTCTCGAAAAGATACGGATACTGCTCGCGCATTTCATCCTCTCTCTCCCAGGTTGACTCGCCTGGAGAGTGATGTCTCCATGCAATATGAACCAAAGGGATGGTCTGGTTCTGCAATACCTTCTCTCTACGATCCAAGATTTCTACGGGCTGCTCGGGATAGCTGAGTGTCGGTCCAACCTCGATCTCCGAGTGATCTAGTACGTGACTAGGATCTGCCACGTACCATCTCAGCTGCGATACGTGGAACACGTCATGCACTCCATCTAGAGCAGGTGGCAAGTCTAGTCTATAGGCCACTGCACCGACCCTTGCAAGAATAGCGAAGGGTCCGATGTATCGTGGACTAAACTTTCTGCCTCTACCAAAATGAATCGTGCCCCGTATCGGAGAAATTCGTAGGAACACCAAATTGCCAACCTAGAACAAACAGTCTTAATACGTAATCTAAAACAAAATAATTACAAACCAAACTAACAAAACCTGTACCTGAAACTCTAGGGGTCTACGGTGGCTATCAGCCCAATGCCGTTGTTTGTCCTGCGCCACTCGTAGTCTGTCTCTGATGAGTTTCACCTTTTTTGCTGCATCCATGACCATTTCTGGTCCTAACAAAGCTCTCTCTCCAATATCACCCCAAGATAACGGTGTACGATACCTTCGTCCATATAAAGCCTCGAATGGTGATATCTCAATGCTGGCCTGGAAGCAGTTGTTGTAAGAAAACTCTACTAGGTGTAGATAATCTTCCCAAGAGCCTCCGAGAACCAAAATGCAAGTGCGTAGCATATCTTCAAGAGTCTAAATAGTCCTTTCAGATTTCTCGTCTGTCTAGGGGAAACACGGTACTGAACTTGAGCTGAGTGCCCAAGCTAGCCTGTAGACTCCTCCAGAAATGGGATATGAAACAACTATCCCGATCTGAGACGATACTCACAGGAACTCCATGTAATCTGACAATCTGCCGCACGTACACCTTTGCTAGCTTCTCTGTCGATGTACCCACTTTGAATGGTAAGAAGTGGACTGATTTGGTCAACCTATCTACGATGACCAAAATCGTGTCCTTTCCTCCTGGAGAACGTGGAAGCCCTAAAACGAAGTCCATAGTCATGTGCTTCCACTTCCATTCCGAAATGGGTAAAGGTTGAAGCAATACACCTGGCCTCTGTCGATCTACCTTTACCTGCTGGCACACTAAATATCGGGATAAAAAGCATGATACCTCGCTCTTCATACTATACCATAATACGTGCTCCCGCAGATTTTGATACATCTTGTTGGCACCGGGATGCATCAAGTACTGAGAGCGATGTGCCTCCTGTAAAACCTCTTCGTGCAGATCTCCAATTGGCACACACATCCTCGTGCCATATCGTAAAGATCCATCATCTGCAATAGTGAAGTCATCTGTCAATCATGTCCGAACTTGTGCCCTGATACTCCTTAAAGTCTCATCATCATACTATGCAGCTTTAATTTTGTCCATCAGCTCTGATTGTATCTGCAATCCCCATATCGAAATCTCAACACCTGAAACTAGCACTTTAATTCCTAAGCTCGCAATATCGGCCAATAAATGTCTATATGTAGTCAAGTACATAGCCATCGGATACCTGCTTAAGGTATCGGCAACTATATTGGCCTTTCCTGGGTGGTACTGTAATGAGATGTCAAAGTCTTTCATCAACTCCAACCACCTTCTCTGCCTCATGTTCAGCTTCTTCCATGTAAACACGTACTTCAAGCTCTTGTGGTCCGTGAAGATCTCCACATGCTCTCCGTATAGATAGTATTTCCACATCTTTAGAGCGAATATAACTGCTGCCAACTCTAAATCGTGGGTGGGGTATTTCTTTTCATGAGGGCATAATTATCTTGAAGCATAGGCAATTACTTTCCCGTGCTGCTGAAGAATGCATCCCAAACCCTTTCCTGAAGCATCACTTTAGATAGTGAAACCACCTGTGCCAGATGGCAATATTAAAACTGGAGCTATTGTCAATCTCTTCTTCAGCTCATCAAACGCGGCCTGATATTCCTCTGTCCAGACAAAATCCATATCTTTCTTGGTCAGTCTAGTCATTTGTTCTGTAATATTGGAGAAGTCTTGTACAAACCTTCTGTAGTATCCTGCTAGCCCGAGAAAACTCCTAATCTCAGCTACCGAACTGGGGGTAGCCCATGACTCTACTGCCTGGATCTTCTTTGGATAAACTAAAATTCCATTACCCGTCACCATATGTCCAAGGAATTCAACCTTGTCAAGGAAGAACTCGCACTTTGAAAGCTTTCTGTACAGCTCCTCTTTCCTGAGAGTCTCTAAGACCATCCTTAGGTGCTCTTCGTGCTCTTCTGGGGTATTCGAATACACAAGAATATCGTCGATGAACACCACTACGAACTTGTCAAGGTACTGGTGGAATACTTTGTTCATTAAGTTCATGAATATTGCTGGTGCATTGGTTAAACCAAACGGCATTACCGTGAATTCAAACTGGATATATCTGGTCCGAAAGGCTGTCTTCGGTATGTCTTCTCTCTTTACCTTCACCTAGTGATAGCTGGACCTTAAGTCTACCTTTGAAAATACCTTCGCTCCGCCCAATTGATCGAAAAGATCATCTATCCTCGGCAGCGGGTATTTATTCTTGATAGTGAGGTTGTTTAGAGCTCTATAATCGATACACATGAGTACCGTGCCATCCTTCTTCGGTACGAACAATACCGGAGCTCCCCATGGTGATGAACTGGATCTGATAAAACCTTTGTCCTACAGCTCCTCAACTTGCTTCTACAGTTCTACCAGCTCGTTGTTGTTGACTCTATAGATGTATTGTGAAATAGGCTCTGCTCTTGGTACCAAGTCTATAGAGAATTCAACATCTTTGTCTGGCGGAAAGCCTGACAACTGCTCTGGAAATACATCTAGGAACTCCGCTATCAGAGGATGTGGTAACTCCTCTCTTTCCTTTCTAGCTTCGCAAAAAGTGCCTTTGCTTTGCTTTGTTGCTCCTCTGGCAACCTCAAACTCTGGTTCTCCTGGTAGTCAAACTATTACTCTGCTTCCGCGATAATTTATAATAGCATGGTGTCTCAACCAGTCTATTCCGAGTACAATATCGTATCCCGAAAGTGGCATGACGAGTAAACTCACGCTCAACTCTCGGCCTTCCAATGATACTCTTCGATCCTTGCAATAATCATGGACTAGGATAATGCCTCCTTCAGTCGTGATCTTGCAAGTCCTATCTAACGGTTCCATTTCTAAACGATGCTTAAGAGCATAAGATATAGATACGAAACTATGGGAAGCGCCAGAATCAAATATGCAAGTGCTGGAATATAATCGAGAGAAACTGAACCTGAAATCATGTCTCCAGCTGGCTCGACCTCCTCAATCTTCATGGCGTATGCGCGTCCCTGTGGTGCTCCTCTCTGCTGCTGCTGGTGCTGAGAAAACTTCTGCTGATGTGGTGGAAGTAGAGGTCGCCTCTGCTGGCCTCCTGGTACAGTAGGTACTCTAGCTGGTCATCTCTGAGTAGCTGCTCTACCCTAACGAGTCTGAATAGATGGACTGTCCCTAAGCTGATGTGCTGATGATCCATAGGACAAGCATGTACCCAACCTCTTCCAGCAATTGTCTCTGGTATGTCCTATCTTCCCGTAATATACACACTGGGCAACGGGCTGATTCTGTCTCTGTGGCTGCTGCTATTGGATGTGTCCTCGAACTGGTGTCTGGTGTTGTTGATGCTGCTGCTGGTACGATCTTTGTTATTGTTGAAAGTGTGGGCGCTTGGTCGGTCCTGTGTTACCACTTGTTCCTTCAGAAGTGTCACGTCCTCTCTTGGGCCTGAGGTCCAAGTCATCTTCAGCAATCTGGGCATCTATCAGAATACCCTCAAATGTAGCAGTACGCTGTCCTGAAGTACGAGACTTGATCTCTCTATTCAACCCCTTCCTGAATTTCTGTGCTCGATCTCCTGGGTCTCGAATCATCGATGGCACGAAATAACTCAAATGGCAAAACTCTGCGTCGTATTCGTCAACTAACATGCTTCCTTGGACTAAGTCATGGAACTGACTTTTCAATGCTCCCAAAGCTACGTCGGAAAAGAACTTCTCCTTGAAGGCCTCCCAAGTAAGTCCTTAGTCAGTGAGTCTCAGCTCTATACGATACCACATCAGCACGATATCAAATATCTGACTGCCAGCGGCCTCGATCTGAAGAATCTCCGGAATCTGCACCAAACGCAAGTTCCTCTCTATATCCTCTAGCCATTCATCAGCGTAGAGTATCCCCTCGGTGCCTTTGAACTCTCGAGGCATCATCCCCTTAAAGTCTACTATAGTACTTGGCCTCTGTTGTTGTTGGCCAGGATGTTGTTGTTGTCGTGCTACTATCTCCACAGCCTGGAGAGCCACATGATGAGCATTCTCCATGTTCTCTCATTAGCTCTATCTGTGCTTGGTGCACTTCTGCTTGTACCCTCTGAGCCTCAGCTTGAACACGCTGAGCTTCTGTTGTCACTCTCTGGGCCTCTAACATGCCTTGGATAAGCGCGAACATATATGCCCTGTAAGTGGGCATACCTCCGGGAATCGAAGTCAGTGGAGGAGGAAGGTTGTCTGTCACAGCTGGGGCAATCCTCTGAACAGGTGGAGGAGGAATCCCAACAGTTGCAGATACTCCCACATGAACAGGAGATGTAGGAGAAACTCCAAATATTTGTTCATCGGGTCGAGAGGTGGCAGATCTCTCTAAAGCTGTCGCTTCCAGTCTCAAAGACCTAGTCTTCGGCGGAATCCTGAAGACAGACCGAAAAAAATCAATTAAGGCAATAGATACGATATCTTCAAGGAATGACAGTAAAATTCTAAAGGAAGCAATTATTCAGAATAGCATTGTAAGGATCAAAAATTTCCTAGTTGTGATTGAGCATACTCTCATCCTAAATCATATTTCCTATATCTTATCACAGGCTCGCAGTAGTACAACTAAGTTGTCGCACTACCACGACATCGCACAACTTGCGAAGCTACGACCTGCATGGGCTACCACTAAAAAATGTGTCACGACCCACACCCAGAATTTGGGCATGAGTCGTGGGTACGTCCAGCCTACGCCGCAGCATCGGCAGCAGAACGCTGTCTAGGTCTCAAAAAAACTAACAGAACTCACAACCTGTCAATGATCTAAACTCCATAAGGTGGACAATAAAATAAGCATCTCTCAATAGCTCATAATATATACTCAATCACAATAACTACAAGAATATAAATGGCACGATAAAAGATAAGAAAGAATGACATAAGTCAAACACAATGTCTCAAAATAGAGATAAACTACAGTCTAGTTGTCCAACATAAATAGTCTCCACAAGTCTCAATTTAAACTCAACATAAGTCTCGACATAAACTCAAATAAACCTCAAATGCAAAAAATAAATAATGTCTAAACAGCTGCAGGTAGTGTCTCCTCTAAAGGAAGGAACTCTTCTAAGCTCTCTGGTATGTAGTCTACATCAACACCTGGTCCGTAATATGTAGGACAGAAATTCTCAAGATCCTCTGGAAAAAATATCCAGTCAGGATTGGAACGAAGTACAAGTACTAACAGCAGCTCTATGTATATTGACAAAAACTATAAAACAGTATAAAGAAATACAAGATGGATATAAATACTGGCAATAAGAAATACTGGAGATAATGAAATACTAGAAATAGAAATACTGGAGCATATATCATCATCAATGGTACAAATAGCAATGAACAGAAATACATGTGCTTGCTAGAATAATGAATTGGAATATAAGTGAATACTAGAACTATAAATTGGAAATACATATCTAGAATATCTAGCTAAGTGTGTGAAACATCAACATATCATGTGATCGGCTTGGAACTGATCAGGCTTGCTATGTATGACTAGCTATGATTCATGTAAGGTCAGGCTAACCATCCAGTTAGCTATGATGCAAGCAATAGTCAGGCTAATCATACATAACAGGCTATGAGACATGTAATGGTTAGGCTGCACTGACATGAGGTGTGGGTAAGCTATAATTCATGTAGAGTTGGGTATGATCACATAATCTACTAATATCTCCCCATCCCCACCTAGCACGATCGATTCCAATCATGATTTCTCATGACCGGTCTCGATGATGCCAACTCGTATATACATAGTATCAGAATCATGTGCTATAGAACTAGAATCATAGAGATAATCAACATAATGAAAACTGTCAGAGAATGTACTCGTCTGTGGTCCTTTGCTGGCAATACTAATATCTTGTTTCCAAAGTCTTGTCTGAAAAATCTAACAGTCCTATAGACATCATTTAATAATAGTACATCATCAGTCACTATACTAACACACAATCATAAATATACTGAACTCAGAGACTATGCTAGGGGTGACACTGGTCATCTAGTAGGGTCAAGCGTACGTCTAATTGCATGGGTGTCATATCTCAATTGATCTGCATAATCAGACAGTCAATCCCTAACACATGTCTGGCCAGTACGTCGGTGTACGCACGGCAGTCAACTCACTAATATTCAGGGTCACATGGTCAATATAAATACGAGATATCCATAATTAACACTTATGGTCTCATGCAATTATACGGGAAAATCCACAGTTAACCTAGGGTCATACAGCATTTATACACATTATAGTCATAAATATTACTTGGTATTTGATTACTTATATATATCCATATATTTATATATATATATCAACTAATATTATATGCATACGCACACACACATACGAGTTACTATGTTTATTTGCATGGGGTCTCGTGATGAACATCTAACGTATCATAAAATGATACGCTAAAACCTAATGCTACTCACATACGCAAAATCGTAAGAAAAAGCACTTCGAACCTTGGCCTCGGCGTGTACGTGCATGAGGGGGTATAATCGACGTCGATGTGGTGCTATCACGGTGGAGAGCTCGCTGCTCCTGTGTCTGCTACTCAGGCGTGGTCGTCGGCTGTGGCTCAGGCGAGGTCGTCGGTCCGGTCCAGTCGCTGTCGAGGGAAATCTCAGGCGAGAGGGAAGTCGGCAAACTGATGTTCAACAGCGTGGGATGGTTGCTATTGTTGGGGTTGTCGAGGAGGTATCGTGATGATGGGAAGGTCGTCGAATTCAGGCGGATGGGTGGTGATGGGAGGAGACGGCGAGGGCTGATGCTCAGTGGAGGGAAACTGACGGAGAAGGCCGGGGGAAGGGTGGTTCAATTAATTTTGACGGGATTGACAAATTATTTAGCGGCATAAAGTTTATTATACCCAATTTTTTAGAAATATTTTTTTTTCTATCAACTATTACTCCTAAGCATTGGATCTCCAAAATACCTCCACACCGTTCACTCTCTCTCTCTCTCTATCTCTCTCTCTCTCTCTCCCCTCCATTCTTTGTCACTCTTTTGGAGAACTAGAACACTTGGAGAATACCTATTTTCCTCCTTCCCAGAGCCCCTCCCAACTTGCCGCCACCACCAAAAATCTTGCCTGAAGCCGGCTCTCACCCGCCTTCCTCAACGCCTTTTCGAGACCGACGATAACTAGATTCAGTGGAGATGTTACTGATTTCTCGTCGCTTCGGTGATATCCGTTGATCCGGGTGGAAGAGGATGGAGCTAAGGGAGACCGAAAGTGACTGAAGATTAAGGGCGGGGGACGGAGAGGCATGGCTCAGCGGCCTGGCGTAGTGGTCAACCGACCAGTTGAGCTCGACAAAACATATCTCTAGCTTGAGCGGTCGGCTTGGCTCGGCGCCAAGAACTACGACTGCTCGAGATGCGCTATGGCCGACGAAAAAGGTTGTCAGGGAACAACAACCTCGGTGGAATAGCGCAGGGGTCGGTGGACTGATAGTTGGGGAGGGGAAGGTTGTCGTGTGTGTGAGTTTTGAAGTAGGTTCCTCTCGACAACGACAATGTAAGAATTTCTTTTCTCCCCAAATAATATTTTCCTCCGATTCCTAACCCTAATTCACCTAATTGTTTCATGTGTTCTTGTATAGTTCTTGTATATGCGTGAAAAATCTTCCCAAATACGTCACTGAGGTCCGACTGAGGGATTTTTTCTCCCGAAAAGGAGAGGTCACTAATGCCAAGCTCATGAGGACCAAGTAAATCATTTTCTTTTCTTTCAAAAAGAGTTTATTTTCCTTGATTTTTTACTTTATCTACCTAAATTTTACTTTGTGGTCTGCGTTGGGATCAACCTTAGGTATGGAAAGAGCAGACAGTTTGCTTTTGTCGGGTTTCAGACCGAGCGGGAGGCGGAGGAGGCGCCCAAGTTCTTCAATAATTCTTATATGGATTCCTCCATGATCGTATGCTAGGTAAAGGTTTATGTACCTTTGAATTTTTTTTGGTCGTTTAGATGTTAATCGTACTTTAGGTGATTTGAAGTTTGGGCACTCCCAAGGTCATATTTTTAGGGTTTATAATCCACCTTTTACTTGGTTATTGGTCTCGGAACCTACCAAGGTTTGGTTATTTGTTTGAATTATTTCAAAATATCAAAAACTATATACATCCTTATTACTTGCGCGATACTTGATAAAAGGGCCAAATGTCAAATACTTCTAGTATCATCTTCGATCCGTATACATATTTAGTACTGAAGCAAATTATTTCTTGGTGAATAATGACTTTGTTCAATTAATTATTTTTCTCAAATACAAATGATCCTAAAGCAATAGTTCAATTACCTCTGTTTTAGTTCTTTTTTATAGCTACCTCTTGAATTAGGCATGGAGGGGAAGAATTCTTTGGCAGATTCGTGTCAATAAACATACTCTCTCTTGTTCTAAGAAAAAGGAGAAGCATGATAATGATTCGACTGTGAAAGGGCACAATAAGCTATGTTGTGTTCGATAATTGACAATCTCTCATACTTATATTGACAAACATACTCTTTTGATGCTTTAATATCATGATAATTTTGCCAAGGAGTTTGAGGAAATATGATTTCTGAGTTTCCTTTTGTTTGGCTAAATTTTTTTTATATGCAATTTTATGCTAAATTAATTACATCACCAACAGTCAATTGTTGCTGCAATACATGATCGGGACACTATAGTCAAATATATTCTTGGAGCTTGATATGCAGTTCATTCTTTTTTTGTTACGAATTTATAGCACAGAGCTATGTTGTTACTTAGCTCAGATATCTGGTCTGCAATGTTCTTCCCCGTTGAATACAAGATTAAAAAACTTGTACCTGAACAAGGTCAGTATAAATAAATGGGCTTCCCTGGACCTTCATACTTGAAAGTCTTAAATAAAGTAGTAAGGGTAAATATATAGAGATGGAGGTAATTGCGATTGCAAGAGAATAGTTTAATAATAAGATTCAAAAATATCAATTTTTTTAAATATTTTCTAAATCATAAACTTCAATAAAAATCCCCACATCAGAATAACAATTAAGAACCATATTAAGCTAAAATATTGAGATTAGTTCCAACTATCCATGCTACTTTATTTTCTTGTCCAGATCCAGTGAATTAAAATTCACTTCACCATTCACAAGCTACGCGTGCAATGTTATGTGCAAAGAATAAGTTAATTGTTCTTATTTTTTCTATCATTTTTTTTTACATTATTTTAATTTATTTATGTCCTTATCTATTTAATAGGGTAGTACAGCAGATCTTGATATGTGTGCAATGTTATGTGTCCTTATCTCCAATATAAGGTTAATCCAATGACGTAGTAGTGCTTTATAAAAAAAGAAAAGGTCCAAGTTAGTAGACAATTATAGTCAAATGATATTTTTTTTCTTTTATTATTGGGTTTTATTTTTTCCTTTCTGTTTGATGGTCTTTGAATATTATTTTGTAGTGATTTTCTGGATTCAAGTAATATGTTTGAGAATTCTTTAAATGCAATGGAGAAGATAATCTCGGAGATCTTTATCAAATGAAGACCACCTTGGGCAATGATAGGGAACAACATATGAATGAGATCAAAAAGTTAAATGCACTAAATGGAAAGGTTTTGCACCCTTTTATATTTTAAAGATTGGGGGCTGAATCAGCTTTTGAGGAGTCAAAATCTTTATTCGTTAGAATCATAGCAAAGGTACAATTTTGCTACTTCATTGTTTTCTTTTCTATCAAGTCATCACTTCTTTTAATAGGATACTACTCTCATCGAGGTTAGAAAAAAGCTTCAAGAAAGTCCAAATATCAAAATTGTTGATGATATGTACAAAAAAGTAAAAAATCTTGCAGGTGCATATACTAATATCTCCTTTCCAACTATATAAGTCATTTCCCAAAGAAACATACTTATACTCTCATGATGTTTAGTATAACATGTATACATATGACTTCTCACAGCCGAAGGAGAGTCCATTTGAATTATTTGGACTCAATGATGTACCAGAGAATGCTAGGTTTTTAGTATTAGACCAAATTATAGTTCAGTTTTGGAATACTAGAACCCTTGATATGAATCTATTGCTTGTTACTTATGTTCACTTGTGATAAATCCAATACTTTCTGTCTTTGCTTTACTTCTTTGAAGTTTGTATCTAGGTGCACCATATTTGATTGATCCATTTGCATCACAGGTTAAAGTAATGGTTTTTATGAAAGATATGAATGGGACACTTGTTGATATCATAGTTAAGTCTTCTGCATACTTACCTCTCCAAGAAGCATGTATCCACAAGATTAAACATGTACAAGAGGTAGGCATACGCATGGGGCTCATTGAAGAGTTTGTTATAGTTGGTGAGAACGCATCAGATGATAGCTTGATTTTGAGTCTACGGTCAATCCAGTATGATCTTTCACGGGAAAGGTATAAACAGCTTCAGTCTGAAGATGTTGTTGTCACAGGTAAGGTGGGGATCTTGCATACCCGACCTTTGTTTGTAGTTACGATTAAATTTTGTTTATCCCGTTTTGTAGTTAGAATTCAAGTTATATTTAGTGTTCTTAGAAAGCTAATATGTCATTTGTTTGGTAAAGTTGATTTATATTTATGCGTGTAGACTATAGAATGTTGAATGTTGAACTTGATTTCATTGTGTATACAGTCCAGCCATGCCTGAAACTAACCTATAATATATAATTTGTCATTCACCCCTCCAGATGTGAGTTTTTATAGATTTCTTAGAAGAAAGCACTGATGACTTATTTTCTTACATATATTTATGCATAGAAATAAAATCCTTAATATTCAAAGCTTTTGTTTGTGTCTTGAATATGGCTAATAATTGGCATATTTTGTTGTGCAGGCTGGATATGTTGGCGAAGATGTGAAGTCTATATTATACAAACTTCTAACCATAGTTTTCAGACTAAATAAACTTCGATACCAAACATATACAACATCACATATCTGGCTTTCACAGACCAAATGAAAGTTGTTTACTTTATTATTATGTTCTCATGTATAAAATATCTATATAGATAGGTATCTGTATATATAATAGTGTTCATACCAAACCTGTATCATAAATATCCAAAAAATGTTGTATTCTAAATAAATATAGTTTCCAAACATAAATCCATGTCTCCCTGTCTGTGTAAACTAGATATTATATGAGGTTCAGTCACTCCTTAATTATACGATTTTTCTATTTTCATATCATAATAATAACGACGTGACAAATAAAATACTAGAAGAAAAGAGAAATGGACTAATACAAAAGATCCTCTTCTTATTCTTCTACTGAGTATGAGATTTTGGGCATATAATTGCTATGGTCCTTTACAAGGTTAGCTCTAGCGCCAAGATACCCTCTAAATCCTTATGGAAAAATGCCACCAAATTTTGTAGAGGCCTTACTTTACAGGATATCTAATCCTCCATAAAGCTCTAGCGCCAGGATACCCTTTAAATCCTTCTGGATAAAATGTCTCCAAATTTGTTTGTTGTGAGTGTAGATGATGGCAGTCCATTCACCGTTTGCCTATTGTTGTTGCAAAGTGGCAAGTGGCAGAATTTCGACCATTTTGTGTTTTTCCCCAAATTAACTCATATAATAATGGCTTTGTTATAAACTAACCAAGAAAAAGGTTCTGGCTTTGTAGGGCACTACTTCTAATTGGTCATATTGAAGAAAAGCATCCACTCACCACTGTTAAGATGTTGATACCCTAATTTTATCTGATATAAATACATTAGCTTTTACCTTGGTAATGTGGCGAATTGCAAAGTTCCTTTGATAAATTTGTCTGTATTCATCTGTGTGCAGCACGCCCCCAAGGAAATGGAGTGTATATGGTAACTCTTAGTTATGATCTGAATGTTATCCACTGTGTACATTGGTATTTGTTCATATGCCTGTGGCACTGCATAAAAATGATGTAAAAATTCAGAAGTTAATATGTAACCCACTTTGGTTCAATGTCATCATATGTTACAGAAATTGTGATTCCCTATTTTATAGTTGTCAACCATGTTTAGTGCAAGTAATAGGTTCTCCACTGCCTTGGTATATGGGTCTCCAAACCAATTGAATCAAGTATCAAGCCAATTACATAACCATCATTATTCATATACATCATTTTCAGCTTCTTGCGCTTGTTTTATTTGATGCCCAATCTCATTAGTGGTATAATATATGCATTCCATGCTTATTCCAGAGGCTATCATCTGAATAGCATGATAATATAAATGATCTTTGACATTTCTACTAGAGTCCATTTTCTGTAAAATGAAAGCATCCTTTAAATGTCGACATTGCAGAAATGTGTTGGGTATGAAGATCGAACAGTTATCTTGACCCATGTGATCAAAGGACTAGTTCGTAATATAATACAAAATAAGTATAATAAATTCTGCAACATTCAAAAGTTGGACTAGATAGTAGTGTTATAATATTTTCAAACTCTTATGTGAATCAACCTAATAAGTTCCCCTTACAGTCTTATGTTTATTATCCCATTTTTCTAATATGTGACAGAAAATGTGTTTAGTTTATAAATCAACTATAAATAAAGATGCAAACCCATTAAGTGCCCATAAGGTGAAGTGTTAGTATTTTTTTAACTTTTATATAAGTCAGACTAACTAGTTTTCCTGTATATCTTATTTTTATTTATCCCATCTTTGTAATATATGACAGAAAATGTGTTTAATATGTAAATCAAGATATGACCCATTATGTCTCGCCAATTAGGCAATTAAGGTGATTTTTTCCACTTTCTTTTTTCGACAAAAGGTGATGCAAGTTGGTTTAGGGATTCAAAAGATTTGCATGCCTTGTTTAGACTTGGCATAAGTAGCAAATTTTCTTCTATTCAAACAAACTCCATTTCATCTACTGTCTTTAGTGTCTCCCATACCCTACTCTTATTTTATTTAACTATATTATTCATGCTAGTAATAATCAAAGTGTATATATATATATTGACATAGGCTCCTAAAATTTCTCTAGTGTGTTGATTTGACTTGGATGATGCTTTAATTACTTAAATAATATGATTGTAACAAATATAACTATTATTGTGCTTCCCTTAGCCTTCTTCCCACTCTGTAATGATTCCTAATTCATTGCCATATTTTCAGGTTACCTTTGGAATGAGCCTAGCATTTAATCTTTATGAATGCACCTTAATTGGTATTTCATTTATACTTTGGCTAGCCATCAGTTTCATTCCTAGAGTACATCTTTCTACTTTACATGTTAAACTCATCAATAAGCTAGTCCAAAATGTCATTTGATGTGTGCAACTTTGAGCTTTGTTTTAATATGAGCATTTCCTCAATCCTCATGGAGACAGGTTAGCTGAGTACTGGTAGTTGTTAAGTAACCGGTCTGAGTTTTAATCACTGGCCTCCAATAAGGATGCTCAAAGGGATTTTTCCCAAATAATTGACTCCACGCCCCTGGGGGTTAAGTGGGTGATATAAGGGTCGTAGATACCACACAAACTTAAAAAATTTAGGATTATGCAAGTATTGTTGCTATACTGTAAGAAAGAAATTATTTGAAGGGTCAACGTGAGCCATGGTATGCATTTTCTCATCAGGTCTTAAAACAACCTACTTAATATATATATCATTGAACATGCAAGCCCTTCCTACACACTTATATGATCGTTTGTTTGTTGTCATGAATAGTGGAGAGCCAACTCTAGTCATGGCAATTTTTCTACGAACGTGGCAAAGGCAACTGAAGATGGAGCTGGGTTAAAAGGTGGATTGCTACTCGCCCATGGGAGAAAAAAAACTCTTTACAGTATGCAGCATCCCCCAACAGTTCTGACCGTCGAGGCAACAAAAATCAAGGCGGACAAGAAAACAAACTCAACTCCTCGGAGAGCACCACCTAATTCTTTGGTCATCTCCAATGGGGAAAACAAACTCATTTCCAATTTGTTTTTTATTATTAAAGTGTGTACTTGTTGTGTTTGTATTTGATGTCAATTGGGTTCAGTGGTTCACTTGATTCTTTGTTCAGTCCTGAATGTTGTATATGTAGTGTGCGGGATATGTAAAATATAATAACTATCAACGGATTGGGTTCAATGTAATTCTTTTCTTTTTATTGGATATTTGACTTGGAGAACTAATAAATTTTCTGGTATTAAGAATGTTAAATATGAGTTTAGTTGTATGTCTTATAGGCAGAACATGAAAAACAATAATTTTGTACCAATTAGGATGGTGGTTATTAGTTTTTGGGATGGTTCTGTAGTTGTCCCAAAACATTATAAGACAATTGGTGCCAAATTATTAGGACGGTTTAATCTGTCACAAATATTTATTTTTTGTGATAGTTTAATAATTTGTCATTAAAATATAAAAATTCATAAGTTTTTGGGATGGTTAGTTTAACCGTCCCCAAAACCCAATTAGGACGGTTTTTTCTGTCACAAAACTTTTTACCACGCCACCCTAATAGAACTGATTCAATCCATCCCAAAATATGTCTCAAATAATATTTTGGGACGGTTTAGACACTTTTTAACACGGATTTCAGTTGTCCCAAAAGGTCACTTTTTGTAGTGGGAGGCCAAAGGAGGTCTTATGCCCAGAATACAGGAGGAGGACCAAACTTTCAGTTGATCCTATTATATTATATTCTTGTGTTTCTTTATATATATATATATATATATATATATATATATATATATATATACTCTTGTGATGTACCTGTTCAACCTAGGACCGTGAGATGTTGCTTAGCGTCCGAAAAAGATTCGGGTGTCGACGCTGTACGCGGAGTCGTGTAACGTCACTTAAAGAGTTGATTCCAGTATCCTATTTTTGTGTGCTTGCTTTACCATGTACACTATACCGTAGGACACTTGACACTATTTCATGTGACAGAATCTTTTTTGAGTTATTCATGGTATTTTTGTATAGGCTTACAGGATTCGTGATATGAGACTTAAATATTATATAGATATCATTATGACTCATTGTACTAGCTAGAGGTCATAATCTTGCGTGTTATGGATATGAGATATTGTGGACATGAGATATAAGGTTATATTGGGTGGAGAGAGACACACATGCTACAGGCTGATTATGTTATATATATACTATGTTACTGGATGTGCTTAGTCTCTATACCAAAGCTTGGCACATTTACTGGCCCTACGAAATACTACTTGCTGCTATAGGCTCTTCGATACAGAGCTTGTAGTGGTCTCAGCCAGAGTACTAGTGATGCTCTCATTTGTATTTTACTTAGCAGGTTACATAGCTTGCCCTGAGGATCTGTTCTTACTTACTGTATTTTATTTTGGCTTGAGTATTTATTGTACCTTGCTATGTCCCCTGAGGACCTGGATCCGGATTATGTCCCAAGGTGTAGACGAGGAGAGCTATCCCGAGGTTTACGGGACAGGTGCTACTATTGGAGACATACAGGTTAAAGAGGACGAGGTTGTTCCGGAGGACTTCACTTGAGCACACAATATTCTCACCATTAATTTATTATGCTTGGTGTTCTTAGATATTGGATCTTATAGTGACTTCTGGATATTGTACTTAGAGTTAGTTTTCTTTCTATTTTGATGACGGGTTGTTTCCTGTGACATTATTTATATTACTTTGATTGGACAGATCATTTTATATTATTGTGACTGGACTTGTCTCTTTGTAATTTTGTTACTTAATGTGGATGAGATCAGATATATAAACTATAACAGGTATTTGTAGACCATTTATATGTATTACAGCTTAAGTGCACTCTAATGGGTTAATTAAATTGGGTTTGTCCATTGGAGTTGTGCTGCTGGCCAATGCCACGTGGCTAGTCCCTTGGTATCTTGGGACTGGGGCATGACAGAAGATGAGTAAGTAGGAATGAAGAAATCCAATCCAATTTATAGTGTGTTGGCAAATAGAATTTGGCCAGAATTTGGAAGGGGTTCAATTCAAATTTTTGAACGTTGGGCCAGGAAATCAGGGATATTACTACTGTGCTGAATTTATACCAAAGGGGTAACCGAGTTTGGTCCGAGTTTGGCATAAATTTGGCCCGAGTTCGGTTTCTAAGTATGGTAGACTTTGTTAATGAATATGGCATGATTTGGTGGATAGGTTCGATGGTTTATTTGAGTGGACTAGGTATCTGGGTATAGGTACTTTGATTTTCCAGTGCGACTCAACTTACATCGATCCTAGACTCAAATAATTGAAAGATTATATTTGAATAGACACAATATAGACGAATTGTAATAGCAGTGTTAAGGTTTCAGATCGTGACAATTAATGCATGGTTTAGTTAACTATCAAAATCAAGTTGACTGAGATCGGATGGGCCAACAGGTTGGTTGGAGAAGAACAACAGTGACAAGAAGTACACAGGAGGATTTGCATTATGGGTGCATGTTGAGTGTGACCCGCAGTCAATGGGTGCATGTTGAGTGTGACCTAGATTCCATAACTAGTGCGTACTTTAAGAGTACTATCAATTCCTTGCAAACGTATGTCAAGGAGATGAATTCTTGGAAAAATCTTTCTTGGCGCACTTTTGGAAAACTTCAGCCATTCAATTGATGTACTACTGAACGAACCAAGCAAAAGTGCGACAGCCTACCTTTCAGCGCACTTTGGACCAACTTCTTATTGATTGGTGCACTTTTAACCAGATTAACAGACCGACGCACAATTGACACATTGTGCATTAACTATCAAAAGTGCACCGCTCCAATAAAACCTAGGCGCACTTTATGGACCCTCGGTGGTTGGCGCACTTTTAATATATTAGAGACCCGGCGCACTTGTTATCTCTTGGCGCACTCTTGCTTGGTTCAGCCTCGATAAGCGAGCTTTAACTTTAGCGTGCCATGATTTTTGAGTCCTTGACTTTCATACCATTGACTGTCGCGCCAGACTTGGAACTTGTATTTTTTCCTTTAGTTCTTTTCATCTTGTAGCTTGCGCACTTTATTGAATGCGCACTACCTGTTGCTTGCATACTTCAACAAAATGCGCCGAGTGTCTTGCTTGCGCACTTTTGTGAGAGTGCACCGAGTTATTTTTTTGGTGGCCTTATGCGCCACCATTGTTTTGTTTTGCCTTGAGTGCCTAGACCCCTTTGGCTTGCACACTTTTAGAGAAGTGCGCCAAGTTTGTCTGCCTAGTTTTATGTTCCCACCTTTCTTCTCTTGTAGAGTGCACACATTTACAAAGTACGTCATTACCTGTTTGTTGTTTGTTATGCACCAACCCTGTTTTGCCTAGCCTGTGTACTTTTGCAAAGTAAGCCATTGCTTATTTCCCTGGCGATTGTGCGCCACTTGCCTGTTTTATAATTTTTGTTGCCTTGGACATATTATTGAGTGATGTTAAGGACTATTGCCTTATTGATACTTGCATGAGGTTCTTGGCCATAATATACGGCACCCAGCATGGACTTGTTATATTGAGAGCCCTATAGATGTGGCCCTGATTATGCTTGATGTTTCCTTTCTAACTTTATTCTTATTCGTTCGATAGGGTAAGGAGTGTAGTTCAACTCGGGTGAGGATCTGCAATCCAGGTCCTTGTTTAGTTTAAGGATTGTAGATCTCATCTCGATGGGCTCATGCAACTCCCTTATCCGTTTCCTAAACCATTTATTTATTTGTTATTATTTATTGGTGTGTGTGATTACCCTGACCACGATGAGTGGCACTCGAACCTGGACTTGATAATTATATTGTATTCTGGGATCACCTTATTATACGTTGGATAGAATAAGAGGCATAGTTCAACTCGGGTGATGTTCTGCAACTCCGGTCCTTGTTTGGTTTAAGGATTGTGGATCTGATCTTGAGGGGTCTCGCAGTACTCTTATTCTCATTCATCGATATACTAAAGTGACAAATTAATTATGACTCCTGACCTGATCAAAATATGATTCATGTGACTAACTGATAGGTTCGGTATCCTGACTTAGTTATTGTATTCGTGTTGATACACTTGTCCTGCTCAACCGTTTAAAACAATTTTATTGTACACTGAGTGTGAGACATTGGCCAATATGTACACTGAACGTGACATAATGATTCCTGTTCGGTGCATAATATTATATTCTTGAATTCTTGGCACAAAAATAATAATGGGTCGGAACAATAGCGTGGCTAGGTTATTGCTTGTTTGAATGTTGCATCTATATTTGGGAGAATCTAAACTTGACTCCTTATATTAAATAGATTCGTATCAAATATGTCCGTACTCTGTACGACATCATTAAGGGAATATTCCTGTAGCCACAATAGAAAATTTTATATCACTGTAGGATTAATTAGGTAACATAAAAGCTAATTAGAACATGGGGAGGGAACGGCATCCCAAGATCGTACGTGATGCGTTATCCAGTGATAATTTTTATGGGGTATAAGGCTGGCCGCCACGGATATTGTATATCATCCACATATAGTGGAGTACAATATTCGACTTTTTATGTTTAAACTGAGCCAATATTTTTTCTATAGGAAGGTTGGAACAGTTACTGATTCTTTAGCGCAGTGGCCCTACGGGGGACTGGTGCGACAATTAGCGTGGTGGCCCTATGGGGGACTGGTGCGATCATGATTTTCTGTCTATATAATATTGGGTCGGTTAGCCCTACTCGACATGGCACGATCGAAGGATACTTATTATTATTATTGTATCTGGGATAACCCCAAACTCCACATAACAAGTAGTAACATTGATTGGTCGTTCTAACCTGACTTGGTTATGATTTTAACTCTGCTAGTAGCTTAGGGACCTGGACTGTCATAGTATGTTGTTCAACTTCTGTCCTTATTTTGTTGGGGAGTTGGATCATTATGCTATGATGGAATATGGACCGAACTATGACACAGAATCCTAGCTTAACCATAATTATGGGTCGTACCTTATCTTGAGTGGCATGGCAGTTTCTGTACTTGTTTGGTGAAGGAGTGTCATGTTATCCCAAAGATGGGGCACACGCCAATGATTCTTGGCTCCTTCACTATATGCTATAGATCTGATTTTGTTTCTTTATTTTGTGCTTCCTTTGTAGTACTTGCTATTTGGGGTCTAACACCACTGTTTTTGCATGGCCAGGTTTAGAGCCAACACCGGAGGATCAAGCTTATCTCACCCTCACTGATGGCACGCACCAGAAGGATGGCTGCTGAGGGACACGAGTGGGTTCCTTTATTCACTGCTCATATTTTGTAAACTATATTCTTTTGGGCGTTTAGCCAACCGGCACATGTTAGCCGGTAAATCTAGATACTAGTTCCTTACAAGACTGTATATATATTCAGACTGCAGCTGAGTCACTGTCATGTATACTTTTATCTTGCATCTGGCACATCATTATGTACCACTAGATCTCTAAAGAAATTCTGATGTGGCATTTAGGATGCCTTATTGCTTATTCTGAAATATTCTATATTATTGCTACTTGTTTGAATGATTGAGACGTAAAAGTTCTTGACCCTAGGAGACTTGATTGTAGTGTGCACTCCCTTGTCTCTAGACAAACTTAACATATTATGGGTTGCTTCGGTATTCCGCAAGGTGTGGTTGGCTGAGTCATTCTCCCGTTCTCTAGTATTCTAGATCTAGGATGTAGAAGGGTTTTACTGCATAAATATCTTTGTTTGATGGACGTCCCTGCCTTCGAAGCTTGACTACCAAAGGTTCAGGAGCCTTTCCGCGAAGCTTGACCAAAAGAGGAGCAGATATGTGGGCGGAGCGTCCTTTTAGATGGACTCTTAAAGGTTCATCTTGAGCCGAACTAACCTCTTCTTCATCGTAGGCATCGTTGCCTCCCTCATCCAGGTGGATCTGTTTATACAAGATCGAGTCAAAGTAGTAGGCTTAGACTCCTTTGAAAGGATCAACATCGACAAATTTTGTCTTGATGACGCCATTATTGTCAACATATTTCAGGCATTGGTGGAGATTTGATGGTACGATCATGTACTAATTTATCCAAGCATGCCCCAGGAGGACATTGTAGGACACATCCACATCGATGACGTAGCAAGTCACCTCTATTCGGAAGTCGCCTATTTGATATTTCAGGCAAATATTTTCCATAGGATAACTCCTACCTGCATTGAAGCCACTGATGGTCATGTTGGTTGTTGCCAACCATGCATGGGAATTCCTAAGGTCTGGAGCAGACTCAGGGGGATGATGTTGAGGGATGACCCTGAATCAATGTTCATCCGATCTACCTTGATGCCGCCGATTTACCCTATATAATATAAGGGTCTGTCATTCCTGTTATTTTTTAGTAGTATGTCTTATTGTGAGAATGTAATATTCAGAATTTCCTCCATCATATTGTTGTAGAGAGGACATGTAGCGAGGTCCTCGGCCGGCGGCTTGACTTGGGAGAGGTAGGAGTCAGCATTATGTAATGCCTCACTCAGAGCATCACAAGTCTCTTTGGAGAGACGAAGGGGCCCAAAGAGTGATAACTTTGCGGGAGAATTGGCAAGTTGTGCCAAAATATCAAATTTGTAGGGCTTTTCTAGCCCGTGAGCTATGTCCTTTCTCAGAGGTTTGTCAAAGCGAATCTCTTTCTGCTTTTTTCTTTCTTCTACAGGAGGTTGGGACAGACTTGGCTCAGGTGCTACTGGAGCTATGGGTACGGTCGTCGAAGGTATACTGTTATATGGGGCCGCGTCGTAGTCTCGCAGGTAGGTTTTCTCGGACCTAGTTACCCCAGCTAAGGCTTCGTCAGTTGATGGAGAGACCGTGTGACAGGACCTGGTCTTCTTTTCTTTAGATTTGATAGCGGGAGGCGCTGCTTACTATATCATTTCTGGGATGAGGTCTAGGTGAACCCACACAACTTTGCCTTACGGAGTGGTGAGTGGTACCAACCCGGCTACTCACGTTGGAAGGAGGTTAACGACCTTCATCGTCGTCCTAGGTATCGGGACAACTCCGTATTAGGCTTCTATCGCTGGGAAGTTGCCGAATTATAGGGAGACCAATGTTGGCAGCGACTGTCTTGTCCTCAAAGTTTATAATAAGATCTTTGGAGTCTAGCAGCTGTTGGATATGCCTCTTCAACACATAGCAATCTCGTGTTGGATGATGGATGTACCGGTGGTAGTGACAGTACTTTGGGTCATCGACCTTATCTGCCACTGTCACGACCCACACCCGAAAATTGGGCA
Organism: Iris macrosiphon; assembly: GCA_036927795.1. Taxonomy (NCBI): domain Eukaryota; kingdom Viridiplantae; phylum Streptophyta; class Magnoliopsida; order Asparagales; family Iridaceae; genus Iris; species Iris macrosiphon. The sequence continues at coordinate 116,003,658 of JAYESA010000019.1, read as the reverse complement.
TAAGTCGTGGGTACGTCTAGCCTACGCCGCAGCATCGACGGTAGAATATTGTAAAAGGTCCCCAATACTATCTAACAAACTCACGAAAGATATATATACAACCTGTCAATGGTAACTCAACTCCAAAAGAAGGACAAGATGAATATATAGCATCAATACTCAATCAATTAAACTAGAGATAGATAATGGCACGATGTCATAAACAGAAGAGAATCACAAGTCATAATAATAGCAAGTCTAAAGTCTAACAATAAACATAAATGGTCTCAAAGTAATAAGCATGCCATAGTCTAATACTGGAGACATATCTAGTACAATAAATATTAGCTAGGTATGTCTCCTCGATAACTGGTGCCTTGCCGTCCTGGGCTAAGGGTGCTACCTCAGCTAGCTCTCCGTCCTACGGGCCGTAATAGTGGGACACCAATCCTCTAAATATCCCTCTGGAAAAATATATCTAGTCAGGATTGGAGCAAAGTACAATACTCTGAAAGCAGTTTATATACATGGTAGAGGATATATAACAGCAATAGAAAAGTATAAAAGATGCACATGTACTTAAAATAGAAAATATATTTGAACTAGGCATATAAACACAAGAATAACTGGAAAATAGATACAAGAAATATGGTGGGTACTATAACAAGAGAACAGGTGATACTATCTAAGTGATTTAGATTACAAGTTCATTATGTGATCGGGTTGTGTTGCACAAGTCTATACTATGGTAACTCAATTATACGTGTATCGTATAATTGGCATGCACACGAATACGCTAAATATTTGATCACAAAACCAACTCCTACTCCCCCGCCTCGACTAATATTCATGGATCAAATCACGACACGTTATGCACACGAATATAATATGAGCACACGGAGCACACGATAGATACGAGTACAAAGAATACCCGAAGCACACGATAAAGTATATATATAAGAAGTATCTGATGTACGCGCCAAATAAATAATATCTCCTGACTCGATCCATATAATACCACCCGGTGTAATCATGGTGTCAAAATCAAGTAAAACAGATCTATAACATGCGATATATACACTATCAAGAACTGAAAACTAACAGAGAATGTACTCGGCTGAGGTCCTGAGCAAATCACACGAAACGGTATCCGAACTGGTGTCGCACAGACCTATATATGAATATCAAGTCATTGGGCGTAATTAAGTAATAACAAGCTTAAAATGAGTTAAAATATGATTTCTAGGTCAAATCTATGCTCATCTAGTCAAACTAGGTCAAAGCTAGGTTAATACTTAGGTTTCTAGGTTATACCAAGGTATCTTAGCTTATACTAGTTATACTATTTGTACTAGTTCATAAAGTGCTAAGCATCATCTGTATATTTTCTATATAAGCTATATGTATATAAGGTATTAGCTAAATCTTATTATTTCGTAATACCTTAGTATATATTTATCTTAGTATTAATAATACTATGGCTTTCTAAGTATATCAATACCCCTAACCAATAACCCTTACTACTAAGATATCATATATTAATACTGTTATACTTATACCTTAATATTCTAATACTTAACTAACTTACCTATCTACCTTAGTATCTAACTGATACACCATCCATGAAGACCTCATAACTGATACTCTAACTTCTCATTAGCCAAGACTCAACCCCCTACTACCTATCAGTCACACAAACCATACCTTGGTACCACCAAAAATAAGATACATATTTGTGTGTATCCATATACATGGTACTCAGGTATGCTGGACTTATCCTTCCCCAAATCCTAACCATCACCTGTACATAAGAGCCCAACCCTTGCTCTTACAAATTGTACTTTACTCCATTGCCCACCACTCACCCAAGTGTAACTGATACCCTACCCATATTCAATTACTTAATTGATACTCTTAAACCAATACTTGTTTACTTATTGATATCTACTTTTCTCTTGGCATTGGGTGTCACCAGGTATCATAACTCCTATACTCAGTGTTCAGGAATAAGATACACTAAGGGCTTGCACTGACACTCTCCAAATCCCTCTGGACTGTGACCCTAAACCCCACCTCTAATGTCCTCATAACAGTGCTCCCAAGTGCACTGTGCACCTGATCACCCTCATATGTAGTGGACACTGCAACCAACTTACCCGAGCTCCCGCACTACCCACATATGAGGGTGTTTAGTCTTGACCCTGCTCAAGTGATACACACTGGCATGTGTTTAAGCACAGCCAAACAGTCCCCCACTTGGTCTTCATTTACCTAGACTTACATCTTACTTCTATAATGCAGCTGCTATTGGTGTTGGTCTAGATCAGGTTAAAACAGACCTAGTATTCCTCATCAACGGTTAGCTAGTATCTTAGCACACAATGATACCCATTCATACACCAATACACTTTCGTTCCAACTGACAACTGTAAGTGTCGAATTCATAAGTACCCATCTAACCTCCCCTTAACTGTAAGACTGGTACATAACCCAAGTGGTACACCTATCTAGACTTGGACACAACCCTCATACCATCAAACTCTCGTGCACATACCAGTATACACAGTCCTGATACCTTCTCTAAAAGAGCTCAAGGAACACAGGTACTCCCAAATTCTGATATACACTGATACACAATTGCTTACTTGCTTCTTAAATCTGAATGTACATTCGTATTGACCCTATACTCTGATGCAAATAAATTCATGTGATATCTCACTGCTAACCATTGTTTGCAGATTGCTTGTTGCACCAATTGCAAACTACAGCTTCCAGGTTGCTGCTCTCAACTTGCTGCAGGGAACAACAAGGCAGTGTTACTGCCATCTATTTGTTATTAACCCGACATCCCTTGGACCACAGTTCACTGTGCACTGAAATCCCACACACAACTATGACTAAAACCACACGCACCTATGACTGAAACCACACACTCGATGGCAGTGAGCTCACAAGCACACAACACATACACACACACACACTTATATAAATAGATATATTATTAAATATACCTACATATATACTAATATATATATAACATATATATATAACACTTATCTATAGGTACGTAGTGATACATATGCACTAAGTGCATTAAATCAAACACTTGTTGCTCAGTAATATGATACTCTAGGATACACACTCAAATCACTCCCAAACACAACAAAATCCTTAAGACACACATAAAATTACAATAAACAATATAAAATAGTGAAGAATGACCCTTAGGATTTCATCAAACATTTGGTGTGCCAACTCGAAGTTTTCTCCAAATGGACACAAAACCTAATGTACTCCATAGGCCTCATATGGACCTAGTTCTTCTTCCTATGGATAGTCTTAAACCAAGAGAGAGTTTTTAAGGGTTTAATACACCATTAAAATTTGAAATGACAAGGGAAAATAGGGTTTTTACCTATTTGAAGATGGATTCCCAATGTGGTTCCTTCAATGAGCATAAGAGTGAGGAATGAGCACCAATCTCTAGCCAAGCTTCTCTTTCTCAAGCCTCTTGTAATCTTCAAGCTTCTAGCTCTCCTTGGAAATAAAAATAAGAGGGATTGGGATTGATTTAGAGGAATTTGGTGGAGGAATGAATGCTTGGAAGCAAGAACTAAATTTAGGATTTTTTCATGAACAACTAATGAAGAAGAGGGGGGCTCCCTCCTCCTAAATAGGGCCAACAAAGGTAGGTTAGGGTTGGTCCATGCAAATTGTCCAAATTGCCCTCCAAGGGTTGTCATGAAGGGTTTAGCTAAAGTGGGGTCTAATTAATGAAGGTTCAATATTAAATGTATGAGGATTCTATTCATTCCCTCTATTAACTAATTAACCAACTAATTATTGGGTTACTCTATTTGTCATGATAATTCTACTTTGGTTCAAGTCTAGTTGGGTTCATTAGCAACTAGTCTAACTAAGGGGATAGTCATGCACCATCCTCTATATTAATTAATTATATATAAACAACCATACCATTTATAATTAAAATAAATAATATAATACCAATGACATAAATACCCCTAGCCCAAAAAGTGATGGTTACAACCTCATCTGATCGTTTGATGTCGGGAAGCTGGAGTTTGGTGCCATTCATCAATACATAAAAAATCTTGATGACATCATCATCGTCGAAGGAGTAAGTTTCCTTTGGCTTGGGTGCTTCTACCAACCTTTGAGTGGATGTGGCCGAGCTTTTAGACACGTTGACAGTAAGAACTTTATTTCCTCTATTATCACGGCCATTGGTGCTCATGTTCTTGTTGAAGGGGCGCTTCCCTCTGTCGTCGCTGGTAGGGAGTTGTAGTCCCAGCAAATAGACATATTTTGCATTTTTCTCTGCGACGGTAGAGCTTATGATGAGCGTCGTCCAATCCTAAAGCGGGACTGAAGTTGTCCACAGTTTCACCATAGGTAACAGATTCTTTCTCCAAGTGTCCATCAAATGGCTATCAGGGATGCCCAGAGGCAGTTTCAGTGTCGCCTGCCTGAACCGTTCTATGTACTCTCGAAAAGGTTATTTTCTCTTTGAACTATGTACATAAGGGAGCTCATAGTCATGTCCATCCCACCATCATAGAATCGAGCAATAAAGAGGCATCGAAGATCTTCGAATGATGAAATACATTGTCCGGGAGACTATAAAACCAGTCATAGGCTACTCCGGTTAGAGTTCCTACAAAGATCTTGGTAAGGAGGGCATCATTATGAGGTAGATGTCCCATCGTTGAATCAAAGTAATCCATGTACTGATGAGGAGATGTCATAACATCAAACGGAATCATCGAGTGCGGCTTGTACTTGGGCAGGTACACCATATTTTTTTACTCGGAGGATAAGGTTGTCGTATTTTGAGTTTCTGAAGCGCGTCTCGGTTGCTCATCAAATCAAAGCGAGCTTGGAGCTCCCTGACTTTCCAGATCATGTCTTGAGCATCGTCGGATGACAAGGGAGTGGATAATCACAGTAAGGTATGATTGGCCCCTATGGTTGGAGAGGGAGCGATCGTACTTGACTGTCCATTATTTTTTGGTTCTTGGCTTTCTTGCTCCAAGATCTTTAGTGGTTGTGGGACTATAATTGCCCTGACATCCAGTATAATTTGTTTCAAAGTTTGCATCGAGGCACGCATGGCTTGCATCATGGCTTCAAGGGCCTCAAGTCATTATCGATCACTGGAGGCTTAATCGTCTCCTGCAATGTATACAGGTATTACATGGGGAGATATGGATGGAACTGTAGAAGCTTCATTTTATGCCTCTGACTCCTGATCCTCGTTATCTTCAGGGAAGGAAGGCATTGTTGCGTCTTCTTCGGAGTCTAGGGGATGGCTACCCCATCCTTGGCGACTGTGCTATTATGGTGTCAACAGCTACACCCAAATAAGTTATCGTCCATTCTTTAAAATTTATTGTCTTCCTGGAACGATGGATTGGTGTGGAACACCGAAAGGTTGCTTCCCGCAGCTTTTGAATACCCCCACAGTAGATACCAGCTTACTACCCCGTGGTTGGTTCCTTGTTGTACTGGTAGAGACTGTCGGATTGGACGGGTTCTTCTTCCCTGAGACCTTCTTCTCGGAAGGAGACCTCCATGTTGAACAGCATGAAGACACAAGCAATTTCTCCTCTTCTTTGGGCACTTATTTCTTACGATGTTGTTGGACTAGTGCCATAGGTTGCTGACACTAGAACATCGACTGTCTGGATGGAGAAACAATTATTTTAGTACAGTAGAAGTTGATGATAATGCTGGCACAAGTGTGTCTATCAGGTGATACCTCATGTACGGGAGCTGCTTCTCTTGTCTTATGCTTGTGACTAATCACGTTGCACAAATCAGACGATAAAATTTTCACTTTCATATCTATTTTGTGCGCATGGTCAAACCTTGCGCATTAATGTGATTGTGAAAATTTCTTGCGTAGAGACAGCAGCCGGATAATTTTTGGAAGGCTTGTTATAGGATGGATACACCTTATGAGCATAGCCAAGCTGAGCGCTTGGGTCTGTCGACACAGTATTTTCTCCTTGACTTGGTTCTTGCGGAGAAACTGTACCCAGGTTATTAGTGGAAGTCTTGGCGTGAAACGGACCCACTTCCTGAGCGCAGCCAAGTTGGGTATATGGGTTCGTCAACATAGTGTTTGCTCCCTGACTTGGTTCAAGCGTATCTGTGGCACCCAAGTTGTTTTGGGAAGACTTAGAGGGTTGACCCACATCTGGCAAATGAGTGCATGGGTCATCCCTTTACAACTTTTTATCATCAGCACGTGTGACAATCAACGACGCATACTTTTGGTGGACTACCTGCGCAATACCTCGAGTGTGCATGAACCGAGGTGGTTTGTGTTCTTCGGACCAGCGTTCATAGACGTATAGTATAGAGAATCCATCTTGGTGCCGCAGGAGATCCTGTTGAGGATGGACTTCTTCCCTTTGCCTAGTCTTTCGCGCATTTGGCCGCGGACACACCTCTAGAGAGTCAACACCGTTCTTCTCAAGAGTGGCTTCAGAGACGGAGATAGGATATGTGGCAACTTGATGCGCATCGCCAACAGTGGGGGTTGGCAGTACATCTTTCACGAATTATGGGTGCGGTGCAGTGGCCTTGGCTACCCAAGTCTTGCAAGGTCTTGCGGACCTCGATGCGAAGCTTGGATTGTCTAGCATCTTTTGGAACGTATGTTGGTCAAAGCAAACCACCAGCATTCTCTGGGTTGAACCCAACTTGCTTTTGTCATACTGCGTCACTAACTCATTGGAGGAGAAGTTCGTCTCCAGCAGAGTCGCCATTTTTGTCGATATCGCAAAAAATAAGCGAAAAGTTGAACAAACTTTTATATTAATTAGAGTAGAACAAAGAAGTACAAAGGAGCTCTAAACTTAGAGTCTGAGTACGAATAAATATGGACAAGTGTAACGGTGGAGATCTGATATGCGGTCGATCACTTTACTACGTTGACGATCAGACGTCGAAGAGAATGAATAAGCCTCCAGGAACGTGAGTATGCGACTCAGTTGATGTCCCTTCCTCCTTCTGCCTTTTTCTTATTTTCTCCTTTCGTCCTCCCCTATTTTCGTTCGTGGGGGACGCCCAGTATTTATAGACTTTAGAAGACCATATATGCGTATGTATGCGTGGATCTCATGCTACCATACATAGGTATATGTCGTGATATGGCTGCCACATAGAAATTTGAGATCTGGGGTTGCTAATGCCCATAATCTGCATGACATATGTCATGTCCTGGTTATTCGAAGATCTTGGATATTAATAATCGCAAGATTTGATTGTGTGGGGCCTTTAAGTGAATGCTACCACGTAATAACTTCAGCGCATAAAAATGCTACCGTGTGGGAACACCGCCACATGGGAGCTCTAACGCATGGAAGGATGGCGCATGAGAGTGTTTGCTGCATGTTTCTTGAAGTAGTCTGCCCATGATTTATATTTTGGCGCAGGCCTGCGTAAGGCGCATGGTTGCATAACTGTGCATGGCGCATGGTTGCATATGGAGCATGGTTGTGCATGACTGCATGGCTTATATTTGGAGCATGGCTCTGGTTGTATTGTGCGCTTAACTGCGCATACCTTGTGGTCGTGTTTGGCGCATGGTATAGATTTTTTCATGCTTCTATACTCACCACTCTAGGATACTATCTATAGGATACATATTCAAATTTTTGACACTATCTACACTAGACACTAACTCCTACACTTGCCACTCCCCTCTTCTCACTGCTGTATGAATCTATGTATATCTAAAACATACTTGCTGACATGATACAAACACCTAGAATCACCAATTGGTATACTACTCTCCCTAATAACTCTCGTAATCCCTGATATTATTGGTACCAATTACTAAATATACTCTGACACCTACTATAGAACTATTGTTACAAGGATACTACACTATAGGTTGTTTCTAGGCTTATATACTACTACTTAATGCTCATATGCCAAACCAGGAACCACTCACACGATATACTTCCAACAATCAACACTGATGCTCAAACAAGACACAAACATATCTGCAAGTTACCAAACTATTGCACTATCCAAGGAACCTCAGGAACTAATGATGGTAAGGATCTATAGGAAACTGAACTAGAGGGACTAAAGGTATCTCTATCCTGAGTTAGTAAGGGTGATGGAACAGAATTCAATGATGACAAGGTTGAATGATAGAGACAATATGTTAAGAACCAATTTATGATAGAATCTGATAATCATATACGTCTATCGAAAATCATGTTACCCAGAATCCTTGCCACGCTAGTAAGCATAACTGCGATAAACTATAGAGTCCATAACTAAGGTTTATACCTCTATGATCATGTTATCTAGAATTTTTGCCACGCCAACTAGTATGGCTACACCATGCCAACTAGTATAGCTGCGATAAACTCTAAATTCTATAACTAAGATATGTACATCCAAAATCAGGTCTCTACGTTTTTGTCATGCCAGCTAGAATGGCTGAGATAAACTCTAAACTCCATAATTAAGACAGATAGTTACCTTTCTCACTATTCTCATCCAAATACGTCATCAAAATATACCTCAATTTAATCAATAAAATTTATCTCGATAAAAGAATCAAATTTAACAGCGAATATTTGAAGGTGAACAAAAAACAAGTAGAAATAGATTCTGAAATAGAGTTTATAGTAAGACTCTCAAGGGTTCATCCCTGGAATCTTTCAAGAAATCCTAATATATGATTAAGTAGCATACTTCAAATAATCCATTAATTATATTTTATTATAAGCTCGAAGTAATACGACTAAGCCAAAGTACTACCACTACATCGTACTAATTGCGAAGACGAGACCTGCATGGGCCACCATAAAAATGTGTCATAACCCACACCCGAATGATTCGCACACGAGTACATGGGTACGTCCAGCCAATGTCGTAGTATCGATAGTAGAACGCTGTCTAGACCTTAATGGAATCATACTAATACAACTAGTTCTATCATGTACTCAATCACAAAATTCTAAAGAAAGAATGAATAAGAAAGATAATCCAAACAACAATTTAAAAGGAATGAAACTAGAACATGGTATGGAAATAAGAAACATTAGTGTAGATCTCTACAGATATCACCTTATGATCCACGGTACAAGAGCAGTATGAACTATAGCATCACTTTGAAGTCCAGGAACATAGAGCACAATAACTCCTAAAATTGTTATCCAGTCTAGAAGGAACGAGTACAACTCCAACAATAATTCTAATTAAATAATAAAGACTAAAAAACAGTAATAGTAATTGTAATACATGATGAGAAGGTAAAACAGATAGGATGGCAATGGCAAATATGAGAAATAGGTAAACAGGAACAATATGGCATAATAGGTAATGAGAAGCAAGTAGACAGAGCAAGTAAGGTATAACTCAATAAGTATGATTAACACTCACAATATTTATACTACCACAATGGATATGATCACATATCTAACTAAAACTTTTCTGCTCCGACTAGTAAAAAGTTTCAAATCAAGACACGTCACAACATATGAATCACAATACAATGTCAAATATCAATACAATGAACAATTGTCCAAAATAAAAGTAACAACTCATGACTTAAGATCCAATATACCAACCCATGTACCATCTTGTCAAGAATCAAGTATAACATTACTAAGTATATATATATTAGTAATTATAAAGTGAAAAAAACTATCAAAGAATGTAATCGTCTGTGGTCCTGAGCAAAGAACACAAATCAGTATCCGAACTAGAGTCCAAGTGGCCTATATATGAATTGTCAATGTTAATATGTGCATAAACAAATGAATATCCTATCACTTGGGTTTCATACTAATATATATCTACATTATATCTTTAGTCTATTGATGATATAACTATGGCCATGTCCATATTTTTATGAATACACGTAAAAATCTATGTTGTATAGTTAGTTCCCTACTTGTAATTAATATTGTACCTACTAGATGTATTCAATTAAATTTAGGGTTAAAGTATGTGGTAGGCCTTCATATCAGCTTTTTGAAACTTCAAACGGATCGTATTTTTGTGTCTGAAAGCTCCCAGAATCGCAAAAATACCGAAATACGTTTGTTTTTCGGACGCCTAATGCTCAAATAATTTTACAGAAAGTTCCAAATCAAATTTGGCTTATTAATTTATATATTTAGAAAGCTAACTTTGATGCAGTTTTGTTAAAAAATAGAAGATTAATCAGAGTCCTGAGTTAGGAGTTATGGCATTTCTAAGTTGTTATGGCTGCTAAAAATGAGACTGAATACTATGACAAATTTGGACTATTTTGGACAAAAACACATGTATACACCTAATTGACATATGAATAGAATTACATTAGAATCACTAATTCTAACCACGCGTATCATGAAGTATCATAACACGAACCTAGGTATCCAATTTTGGACACAAGGACACAAGAACAACTCAATTTGGAAACAAGATTTTCTTTGGGAACATGTATCAAACACTTCGTGGACACAAATTCATAATTTTACCAAATTGACCATAGAAAACATATACCACACAAAAGTCTAGATCTAATAAATTTGAGGCCTCTACCACCTAGATCTACCATTAGGAGGTTATTTTCACCTATAGGAGGGTTCCTAGTGGTTCAATTTGGGTTTCTAACATAGTAATCGGTAGGAAAAGAGATTTTACCAATTGGGAGTTGGATCCCAATGAACTCCACTAAATTGGACACAATGAGGGTGAATTAGACACGGTCCTCCTAGCTTGACACTCCTCCTAGCTCCTCCTTAGCTCCAAGTCTTCTAGCTCTCCATAGAAGGGAATTTGGAAATAGAATTTAGTGGAAATTGGGAGAAATTAGTTTGGAATAGAAATTTGGGGAAATTGGAAGTGGGTTGGGGAAGAAGAAGAAGAAGAAGAATTGGGAAAAATAAAATAGAATAAAATGGGAGGAGAGAGAGTATAGGCTATATATAGTAGTTTTGTGCCATGGGAAATCACAAATTTATCATTCCACCCTTAATTGAATTCAAGATCTAAATAAATATAATCTTTTGGTTATGAAGGAATCTAATTAGTTATGGGAGGGTATCTAGCTAACAAATAGAGAATAATCTATCTATGACAATTAGACACTAATTAATTCTAACTAGTCACTTAATTAAATATAATTATAACCAATTATGAAATAACAGAAATACCCCTACAAGTAAAAGTGATGGTTACATGAAGGTCTGACATCGCCAAGCCAACATCTCTAACATTTCAAGTCGCGGACCTTTGGCATATCGACAAATGACACTCTCTACGGAATTCTCTTTATTGGAACTCTCTGCAAACCAGCATTCGAGTGGTTCTGCAGCCTCCCTGTTGGCTCCATCAAGTCATGGAACGACCTAGAAATAACTTTCCTCTCTCGCTTCTATGAAGAGGATATCACCTTCAATATGACTTCTTTGATCAACACTAGGCAGAAAGGAAGGATAGTCAACCAAGGACTTCATTGAATGCCTCCACATATTGGCTCTTAACTGCCCTCAAGGTATTCCCGTAGCCATGCTTATAGACACATTCAGGAACAATTTCCTACCACCGATCAAGTTTTGTCTCGGAGTTACCCTGTTCAAAAATTGGTGGCTCTCATCGATGGATCTAAGACTGCGGATGAACATGAGGCAAACTTTGACCATCTGGGTTTATAGAGGATCAATCATGACGGAAGTAGGCGATTTCAGCAAAATTGCAACAGAGGCAAGGATGCCATGGTGGTGGACCTTTCTCAGAAGATTTATCAAGACAGTCGCAGTCACGATACCATAGGACACCATACAACTATTCATTCGACGAGGACTACACTATTCCCATCTTCCGGGTCCTACTTCAAGGGAAAAAGATCCAACTCCCTGAGATAAGGAAGCCCGAAGAAGCAGGGTGCACCAATGATCCTAAGTACTATGAGTATCAACGATACGTGGGCTATCCCACAGTGCAATGTTATGTGATCAAGGACAAGATCCAACAGCTGGTCGACTCCAAGGTCCTCACATTATGCAACGAATATAAGAAAAATACCTCTAACATGGTGTCTGTGCAGTTTGGTGACTTCCGCCTAGTACGAATATAGGGCGGTATGGTTACCTTCCCAAAGGCAAAACTAAGGCTTGTCAACTTGCCACCATAACACAAGGTTTGCAACTGGGTGCTCCTTATGATGAAGAAAGGGGAAGTCATGTGGGTACATCCTGATCTCCTCAAAGATGAGCAATGGACTTCTTTTCGGAAAAGGTCTCGTCCTTGCAATGCCATCACTCTGGATCAAGAAGATCCTCTCCCCACTGGGATCCTGTCAGATTTTGAAGGAGATATCTACGTAGCAGACACAAGCACTGTGCAGCCACGAACCACAAGGACAGACCAGACATATGCAAAGAATTATGACCAGGTTCACAGTGGTGGTTTGCCATCCACCTCGAATCTTGCGAAAGATTCATCAAGGTCTCCATCTGAGAAAAAAGCTAGACAAAGCCTTGCGAAGGACTCATCACAATGTCTTGCAGAACCATATTCATTCGACATCCTAACACAACTGGCCAACATCCTGGCTCGGCTCTTTGTGCACGAGCTGTTACACCTATCCAGAAGACTAGAGATGCACTCCGAGAAGCCCTCATGTAAGCAAAGTCTTATCTGACGAATATCGTGCCTCGCCGGAATTGAGTGATGAATGTCTGCATTGCCACAACATGACTCAACAAGTTTCTAACATTACCTTTTCGCAGGAGGACATAAAACACAATCAGCATGATCGACCTATATACTTTACCAAGTACATTGGCTCTATCATGGTATACCGAATGCATATTGATCCAGGGTCATCTCTGAGTATCATCCCCAGAAGTCTATTAAAGATGTTGAATATACCTATGCATTGGCTATCGATAATTAACACGGTTATCCTCGGCTTCAACATCGACCGCAGCATTCCTCTTGGAAAAATTTATTTGAAGTGTTGCATCGGGGACCTTTAAACAGAAGTGATGTGCTATGTTATCGACGTGGAGGTATCCTACAATGTACTCTTGGGGCGACCATGGATTCACGAGAACTTGATTGTACCCTCAACTCTCCACCATTGCTTCAAATATGTAGACACGCAAGGAATGGTCAGGACCGAGTTTGCGGGCATCGATCCTTTCAAAGGTTTAGAGGCATACTGCTCTGATGCTCTCCTCTATAAGATAATATTGTCCAGGGAGACAGACGGTAATGAAGCCGATGACGATATATAGTGCAGTGAACGAATAACCTACGGTACACTCCTACAGAGGCTGCAAAGGAAGGGTCAGTGCCTACGAGAAAGCGGAACCCTTGGTCATTGATTTGAGTACCCTACAAGCCTACCGAGGTCCTTTCTCAAGCGAACCACCTTTTTTCACCAATCTCGGTACCTTGAGCAAACCAGAATCTTTGCTTATCATTGACTTGGAGGACACGAGAGGATCCATCTAGAGCGACCCTCTTATCATCAACTTAGCTGACTTAAAACCATTCCAGGGGTTAAGTCACTGTGATACATTCATCATTGACCTCTCCACTCTTAAGAGGGATGTGCAGACTCTCATCTACGAAGGACAGAATAATGGTCACATTATGACTCCACAAACTACTAAAAAATCTATCCATTAGATACGTTCGGTGTTGTACAAGAAGGCCCCATTGTTGATGCCCGTATCTTTGGACTTTCAGATGGACGATCCTTCTTACTCAGAGCAGTGTGCTCTCTTTTTGGTACGCCCCCTATCAGAAGATTAGTACACTATCATCTTTGGCGAAGGAAGATCCTATCTGATAAATCCCCAAGTAATTTCTGAAGAAGAAGTAGGACGCATTCCCTACTACATCTATAGTCAGAACGCACAGAACATAATGAAACAGACTGGGTATGATCTCTAGAAAGGCCGTGGTCTGAACTACGAAAAAGGACGACGATTTCCACTGCAATCCTCCGTCCCAAACAGCAAATCCGATGACTTCTATCATAAGACTAAGTGTGGGTTAGGCTACGTTACTCCCAATTCGTCATACGACTCACCGTCTTCATCCACGAAAGAGTCAACCTTATTTGACCTTTCAGCAAGGGATTCTGACACCATCATTGGAGCAATGTTCATAAAGCTCCTGACAGCAGACGTGCTACGATATGAGGTACAAAACCCCATTGCCACTCCGGCGAACGGGCGTCCTATCACAACACCTTTCTCGTCAACTTGCGTCAGATTGGCGCACTCATCGCGCTTCGGCTTGCGGCAATCCTTCACCCAGTGGCCGTAGATGCCATAATTGTGGCACTTACCCTTCTTGTCGCACGTGCCACCGGACGCGTTGTCATTGCCGTAGTTCGTATTGTCGCGGCCACGACCTCTTGACTTTCCTCACCCGCGACCACAACTTTTGCCACCGTCGGAGTAGGCCTCGCCTTCCTTCCTCTGCTTCGTACGAGCGAGCCACTCCTCTTCGGAGAGGAGAAGGCGGCTACTTGTGTCGCCGGAGTTGCTGCCAAGATCGTACCGCTCCTCGACGGCTAGAAGACGACCTGTAAGCTCTTCAATTGACAACGTCTTGAGATCCACTAAAATCTCAATGCCGATGGTGACTTGCGTGTTCTTGGATGGAACGACTCGAAGAAATTTTTTAACTACCTTCTCGTCGTCCATTTTGTCGCCAAGTAGTTGCAGGTCGCTGACGAGTTCCGTGAGCCGCGTCGCGAAGTCCTCGACGGACTCACCATCCTTAAACTTCATTGATTCGAAGTCGACGCGCAATTTATGTGCCTTGGCCTCGCGCACGCGTCCGACCCCCATTCGCATCATCTTCACAACGTCTCATGCTTCCTTGGCAGTGTCTTTCACTGCCAGTGTCCCCAGCATCTCTGGCGGTACGGCACGGAGTATGACGGACAGGACCATCATGTCGTCGCGGTAGTCGGCTTTTCCGGGTTCGATCGTCTCCCACGGGCCTTGCGCCTGCATGTTGACTCTCATTGAGAGAGCCCAATCCGC
The DNA here is from genome assembly GCA_036927795.1 of Iris macrosiphon. Taxonomy (NCBI): domain Eukaryota; kingdom Viridiplantae; phylum Streptophyta; class Magnoliopsida; order Asparagales; family Iridaceae; genus Iris; species Iris macrosiphon. The sequence continues at coordinate 115,988,626 of JAYESA010000019.1, read as the reverse complement.
ATAGTTGGTCCGTGTCAGCATGGGCTACTTGAAGGTGAATGAGGTCTCCTTCATAGATGTCGGCGTCGTGGGGCTTTGCTCGTCGTTGGTTTCCATAGCTCTGATACCAAATGTAAGATGAGAGGAGTATTTGATTCTTGGAATGAATAATTTGTATTATGTTCAACCTCAACTTGGCCTTTAAATAGCCATTTACAACTCTAAAAAAATGCATAAAAGTAGCACCCTCTAACCATATTCTAACTAAGTGATAACAACTCAAAATAAATCAACGACATAGAACAAATAACAAAATTATTAAAGATTAGAGATTTATTGAAATTCAAATAACAACCGCTTCAACCTCCTCAACGGGATTAACTCTAACAATCTTTTCGAACAAACAACACTTCACTAATTGACAACAAACGTCGCATATGAATATGAAGGACGTCTGGTCCCCTCCACTAACAAATTATTTGAAAATTAAATTTTGATGGTGTTTTGCATGGAGCCATAAAGGGTGTTGCTGCTGTTTTATGAGATAATGATGGACAATTCAGGGCTGTCATATCAACTGCACAAGGAGGGAGCCCCTTGGAAGCAGCAGGACTAGCTTTAAAAATGGCAATAGTACTCTGCAGGAGAGAAAAAAATACAAATATTGTTATTGAAGGTGACATTAAAATACTAATCGATGCAATCACACATTAGGAGGTGGACATTCTCTGGAGAATTTGGCATGTTATAGAGGAAGAGCACAAAGCAATAATAGACAACTGTGGGATCTCCTTTACCTTCTCTCCAAGGAATTCCAATATGGTTGCTTACTCCTTTGCTAATGAAGGCACTATGTTCGAACATTATTTCTATTAGGCTATTCAAAGAGCCTCCAGTTTGTATATTGGCATATATCCATAATGGTATGTCCAACTTATCTATCTCCGAATGAAAATCATTGTTCCTTCATAAAAAAAACACGCACCACCATGCCACCGGCCACCCCCACCTATTCACCTCTTGCTTCACTTATTTACTTCTTATCTCTCCAAAAACAAAATATCTAAGATATTTGGTAAGAAAGACTTTAGATCTGAACTTTCACCTCCTTGCTTATTCCTTTCTTTCTAATGTAATTATTATTGTAGCGTACGATTTTCATAAATTACAATGTTACAAAACTACGTAATTATTATTGTAAAAAATTTGTACGCTACAAATCTACATGCATCTCCAATTCTGGATATTTTTTAGAAAATCTACCAATTGGGTGGCATGCATATATTTGTTAGAAATACGCACGCAAAATTTTAGGTCAATAGCATATACGGTTTGGTCTACACATAAATTTTACTAAACTACGTCAAGTCTGAATTAAAACATAAATTCAGCATATAACACCTACGTTGTACAGTCCACAACTCCTGGCTCAGAAATGAGAATGAAAGGAACAAGCAAGGAGGTTAAGGTTTATCTAAAAAAAAATTTACTGCATATTTTTGATATTTTTGGAGAGATAAGAAGTAAATAAGTGAAGCAAAGAGGTGAATAGGTAGGGGGTGGCCGGCCAGGCCGAACATGGTGGTGTGTGTCACTTGTTTAAAATATTTTACAAAAAAAATAGTTTAGACTAATCCAAATTACTTAACGACTAAATTAATTAGCTAATTAGGCTAAATAAATCCAGTAGGTAACTCACATGCTTGATGACTAAGCATAGGATGACAAATTAGTACCTCTAATAAGACAAATTAGTTTATGCGAGAATAAATATTTTTATTATATTAAAAATTTAGAAGTTCGAAAAATTATATAATAAAATAAAAAAATCTCGTAAAATTATTTTCTACTAAAAATTATTTTTCCATCAATTTTTTTTTTCTAATACAAATGCAATATTATTATAATATTTTAGAAAACATGTATGACAGAAGAGCAGTCACCTGGTCCTCATGGGGAACTCCCCCCCTCCCCCTCTTGTTTCCTCCAACGCCGAGGCTTGATCACACAGCGGCAAGGAGGTAACTTCCCTGCCGGTGCCACTAGCTGTTGTATGTTTGTTTGAAAAACCCAAATTTCCTATTGTCTTTATTGCTACTAAATTCTATTAACTCACATTCTTTTACCACCAGCTCACCACATCCTCTACACCTATCATTTCTTTCAACCAAATGAATGGATTTTATACCATCATAAAAAAAAAATATACAAAAAAATTATATATACCTTATTCATTATTTCTTTAAAAGGGGAGGAAGAGGACAGCTTCCAATCGGGTTCTTTTTCCTTTCCTTCTTTTTATCAAATCACTACTACTATTGTTCTTCTCATTCCTCTATTATTGTCATTCATCGTCATCTTGTCCATAATTCCAATTGTGTTTGATATTTTCTCATTGAGCAAAAGCTAAATTCGGAAAGTTTTTTCCAGAGCTGTGCAAAGCAACGAAAAGTCGGTAGCAAAAATTTTTTACCTCTTGGCGGATTCGAGAACACATAGACCTCGAATAATCTCTTAGGGCAGTACGTAGTGTCCGACTTCCCCAGAGGCCAGTAAATCTAACATTTTATTATTTTGTTTGCAATAAATCGAAAAAAAAATATCTAATAATCTAAGAGATTATTCCATTGATTATTTTTCATGTTTAATGTTAGAGTTATTTTATTTTGTTATTTATCATATGAGGGTATAATAGTAATTGTGGGTTTATTGCATATCAATATAAATAGACATGAGATGCAATCTAGGGTTTAAGGTCCTTGCAATCTCCTTTCTCATATTCTCTCTTCTCCTACTTTTCCTTCTTCTCTCTATCTCCAAACTTAACTTGGTATGAGAGCATATATTTGTAAGTACTGTACATAAAAAAAAAAATTGTTGTTTTTCGTCTATTTTTCATGATTCGTCGTTCGTGGTCGTTCGTGGTTCGTTTATGAGATATAGGGTTTCAACAGATCTCCGTTGGTTATTCGTCGTCGGTTGAGGTTCGTTGTGAGATCTAGGGTTTCAAAGATCTCGTCTTTCTGTTGCATATGCAAGTATGGTGGGGACCAAATCTTCTAGCGAGGTTAATAGTGGTGGTGGTAGCGGAGGTGGTTCTCCTTTTACTGTTATTCATAATGATGAATTGGAAAAGTCGATTACAGCGGTGAAACTCAATGGTGCGAACTACCTTGTCTGGTCCAAGTCTATCAAAGTGGTATTAAGGGCGAAGAAGAAGTTAAAATTTTTGATGGAAGAACCCTTGCCTGAAACGTCCGCTGAGTATGAAGATTGGATGAGTGCAGATGTATACGTTATGTCGTGGTTGTGGCATAGTATGGAACCATATATCGCTGCTAATGTTCAGTGGTGTGAATCAAGCAAACAGATTTGGGCATCTCTAGAAGAATCATATTCGCAGAAGCGAAACATTGTCTGTATCTATGAGTTGTACGAGTTATTGTTCAATACAAAGCAAAATGGGAAGCCTGTGAATGAATATCTGGATTCAAAGAAGGCTTTATGGGAGGAACTGCTTCAATATCATCCTGTTACTACTGATTTGAAGGGAGCTCAAAGACAGAAGGAAGAGTTTCATGTTTCACTTATCCTAGCCGGTTTGGATCCTGCGCTCGAACCTTATAAAGCTCAAATCCTTGCTGGAGAGCAGTTACCTACGGTGGCAGATACTTTCTCCAGTCTCAATCATTCCTTTTTGGGACAAAGTTCTGTGGTGCCAAGTACTGACTCTTCTGCCCTAGTGTCTAGTGTTGTTGGTCGTGGTGGTGGACGTGGTATTGGACGTGGCGATAGAGATGGTGGTCGTAGTTTTGGTCGAGGAGGAAGCCGTGGTGGTAGAGACAATGGTGGTGGTGGCCGCGGAGGCCGCGGTGGTGGTGGTGGCTGCGGTGGTGGTGGTGGTGACCGTGGTCAACCACGGAAGTATAACTATTGTGGAATGCTCGGTCATGTAGAAGACTATTGTTGAAACAAGTGGGGCAAACCAGAATATGCACATCAAGTGCATGATAAAAAAATACAGTCCCAGGTCACCACTTCTGCTCCCAGAGATGATAGCTCGGGTTTCAATCAGACTTCAACGTCCGATACCTCATCTCCATTTCAACAGATCCTCCAGAAGTTGAACGCGCTTGCTAGTACCACCTCCCAACCTACTGCAACCATGGCACATATAGGTAATCCTACTTTTGTGGCAACCCAGTCACCATCCACCTCTTGGGTCATCGACTCAGGAGCAAGCTCTCACATGTCTAGTATAACATATATCTTTCATAATCGTAGTTCCATGAAACATAATATTATCTTGGCTGATGGGTCTACTCGTCATGTGCTTGGGAAAGGTGTCATTCACCCTACTCAATCACTATCATTATTTGATTCATTATATGTGCCTAATTTTTTATTTAATTTGTTATCTGTGAGCCAGTTAACAAAATCTCTTCAATGTTCTGTGACATTTTCTCTCAATTCGTGTGTTTTTTAGGACCTCAGGACGAAGAAGATGATTGGTTCGGGGCATGAAAAAGATGGTTTGTACTACTTGGATCTACCTAGAAAGGCCTTCACTTCTGTTTTAACTTCTCCGTTGCAGTGGCATTATCGTTTGGGACATCCGTCTTTGGCTAAGTTGCGTCAAGTTGTTCCTAGTTTGAGTCATGTTTCTAGTCTCGAATGTGAGGCTTGTCAGTTAGGCAAGCATCGCCGTAGTTCCTTTCCTCGTCGTAGTGAGAGTCATTAATTAGAGTCTTGATCTTGTTCATTCTGATATTTTGGGTCCGTTTAGAGTCAAAAGTCCAAAAAGATTTTAGTATTTTGTTATTTTTATTGATGATTATTCCAGAATGACTTGGTGTTATTTAATGAAAGAAAGATCTGAGTTTCCAAATGTGTTATCTGCCTTTTATAATGAAGTCTATGTTCAGTTTGATAAACGTATCAAAATTCTGCGTTCTGATAATACTTTGGAGTATACTCAATCTTTTGTGAACAGTTTCGGTGTTGATCTTGATATGATTCATCAAACCAGTTATGTCCACACCTCTCAACAAAATGGTACAGCCGAACGCAAACATCGACATATTTTAGATATGGCTCGAACTCTCATGTTCAATATGCATGTCCCTAAACAGTATTGGGCAGATGCCATTCTTACTGCATGTTATCTCATTAATCGTATGCCATCATCTGTATTAAATAACAAAGTTCCATTTACCATATTACATACAAATGTCGTACCTTTTTCCTTATCTCTTCGAGTGTTTGGGTGTATCGCTTTTATTAATAACTTGGAACCTAATCGAGATAAGTTGGCTCCTATATCTCTGAAGTGTGTCTTTCTTGGTTATCCCCATATTCAAAAAGGTTATCGTTGTTACAGTCCACAATCACGCAAATATTATGTCAGTGCGGATGTTACATTCTTTGAGTCTACCCCTTTCTTTCCTTCAGGAGACCGTTGTATTCCTTTTACAATAGATTTGATATCTTCCATACCACTTTCGGTCATTCCTAAATCAATTTCTCTCTCCATTCCCCATTTACAGGTTTATCAGAGATCCAAGGACAGGCTAATGGTTCTGTAGAATTCAGCCTTCAACCAATCATCTTCCGTGCCTGAGGTTTCTGCTCCCATCACCACAGATTCAGATGATCTTCCTATTGCTCTCAGAAAAAGACAACGTCTTTGTACCACAAAGAATAAGCATCACATTTCTAACTATGTTTTATTACACCGTGCTTCATCATCTTTTCATGCATTTATTATTTCATTGTCTTCTATTTTTATTCCCAAAACTTACAAGCAGGCTATCTCATCTTCTGGTTGGAAAAGTGCAATGGATGAGGAGATATATGCTTTACATCAAAATTAGACTTAGGAGCTTATATCACTTCTTGTTGGAAAGCAAACAGTGGGTTGTAGATGGGTGTACACTGTTAAGTATCACCCTGATGGTTCTGTTGAGCGCCTCAAGGCACAGTTGGTTGCCAAAGGGTATACTCAGACATATGGCGTAGATTATATGGAGACTTTTCTCCAGTGGCTCGGCTGAATTCAGTATGGATTCTTATTTTTGTGGCGGTTAATCACCAATGGCCTATATATCAGCTGGACATAAAGAATGCTTTCTTGCATGGTGACTTACAGGAGGATGTTTATATGGATCAACCACCGGGATATGTTGTAGTAGGAAATAAAAAACTCGTATGTCGATTGAAGAAAGCATTATATGGACTGAAACAGTCACCTCGTGCTTGGTTTGACAAGTTCAGTTCAGTTCTCATTCAGTATGGCTTTCGGCGTACCACATCAGATTATTCAGTATTTTGCCATTCTTCCTCAGCAGGTATTATCGTATTGATTGTTTATGTTGATGATATCATTATCTCTGGGAGTGATCATGCTGGAATTGTGAACTTGAAGGCCTACCTTAGTCATCAGTTTTATACTAAGGATTTGGGTCTTCTTCGATATTTTCTTGGAATCGAGGTTGCTCGATCTAAGAAGGGTGTATATCTGTCACAACGCAAGTATGTTCTAGACTTGCTCTCCGAGACTGGGATATTGGAGTGTCGGCCAGTTGAGACTCCTATGGATTATCATGACAAGCTTGATGCTGATAGGGAGAGTTATTTGAGGATGTTGGATATTATAAACGTTTGGTTGGCAAACTTATACATCTTACTGTTACTCGACCAGATATCACATATGCAGTTGGAGTAGTTAGTCAGTTTATGCATGCCCCTCGACAACCATATTGGGAGGCTATCTCTCGCATTCTTCGATACTTGAAGGGTGCACCTGGAAAGGGTTTATGGTACAAACCTTCCCAGTTGCTTACGGTGACTGGGTTCAGTGATGTTAATTGGACAGGCAGTCGTAGTGATAGGAGGTCTACTTCTGGCTATTGTTCATTTTTGGGTGGCAATCTTGTCACATGGCATAGTAAGAAGCATAATGTTGTGGCACTACTAGAAAAAATAGGATTAGTGACGCATTTTAGCGACTCCATATAAAAATGTCGCTAATAAAAGGTAAATTAGCGACTCCATGTAAAAACATCGCTAGACGTCGCTAAATGGCAACATTTAGCGACTTTTATTAAGATTTTAAAAGATTAGTCGCTATAAGTTCAATTAAGGTCGCTAAATGTCGCTAATATGTCTAATTTAGCGACGTTTAGCGACGTATTTAGTGATGTATATATTAAAAATATTTAGTAACGTGTTTAGTGACGTATTTGACGTCGCTAAAGCTTATTTTAGTGACGTTGTTATTTGACGTCGCTAAACGTCGCTGAGTTTTGGTTAATTAGGGCTCAGTTTTCTTTTCCCCCATCTGTCAAAATTTTTGAAAACTTTCGATTTCCCCCCACCCCCCCTCTCCGGCGACCGGCTCTCCACAGCTGCGGCTACTCCGGCATCCCCCTCCTCCTCCTCGAGCTCTAGGTAAACCCTAACTCTCTCTCTCTCTCTCTCTCTCTCTCTCTCTCTCTCTCTCACACACACACACACACACACACAGGACACCATGTGATACTGACACAACACATACTTGACAGACATGACACACACACACAGACACTGACAGACACACACACACACACACACACACACACACTCACACAGACACTAATACTGACACAGACACGACACACACACACACACACACTGACACAAAAACTGATCAGGACCTAGGGTTAGGGTTAGGTTTTTTGACCTGGGGTTAGGGTTAGGGTTAGGGTTAGGGTTTTTTATCAGGATTGATTCCTATACATCTATTTTATTCAATATTGTCAACTATTAGTTTATTTATACAATATTTGATCTATTGGATGTGTCCATGTGAATTGAGGGTTGGTATCATGGTGGTGTGGTGTATGGAGGATGTATCCTAGAGTATCTTGGTGTTGCACACCAAATATTTGTGAATTAGACTAGTGGTTGTGTGTGTGTGTGTCTATTTATGCCTTAGAGTATCATATGATATGTATATGTAAAATGGTGTATTATCTATTTGCATATGAGAGAGTATATGCATATATAGGTGTATCTCGATATATATATATATAGATAGGTATATAGCTACTGTTACCTGTGTTGGTGTTCATAGTATAGTGTCTTCTAGCTGTGCTTGATGTGGAGAGGGTAGAAGAGTCGAGTTGTGTGTGGGTGTCACTACTGAACTATGAGGCTTCAGGAATTGAACTCAATTCAGTTTGGCCTAGTGCATTAGGCAAGCTGGCAATGTGTTACAGTGGTGTTAGGTTCTGTGATGAGGAGATTGGTTCCTGTCATCTTCTGCAGTGGGAGAGTGTTGGTGCACACTTGAGCAGCATCAAACACATGCATGCTTGAGCAATGGTAAGGCAGCAGCAAGCACTGCTGTGAGCCATGGCAGTAGCTAAGGGCAGTTGGAAATAACTAAGTGAAGGGAAGATTTAGCCACTGCAGCAGCAGTGCAAAGTATTAGAGGTTGCAGACTTAGTTAGGGTCTGCAGGCATATGTTTGGGTTAAGGTATAGCCAAGTATCGGGTAGGTGTTCACAGGTCACTTGTTGCATGCCAATACAGCCCTTAACTGATACTGTGGTATCAGGGATTTAATTGGCAAGAGTGATCAGTGCAGTGCAGTTCAATTAGAGCACAACAGTGCTGTGAAGAGAACTGATACTGTGGTATCAGGGAGGAGTGACTGCTATGGATTGTAGTCCAGTGAGCAAGTATAAGGATGAAGTGCAAGGTGTCAGGCCAAGGGGTTGCAGTTTGGGAGTGCAGAGTATTCAGGTAAGAGGCTCTCAGTGTGGATAGTAGAGTACTTAATATCAAAGCAGAATATCCTAGTAGTCCAGTATCTAGTGGGAGTAACAAGTGACTGGGACCAAGGTATTATTATGACATACATTTATGAGCTAAGATGTGAGTTGGGGTAAGGTAGGATATTAGTTAAGTTATACTAGTAGTATTTAGTATAGCTAATATTAACTAGTATACTTAGTAATAACTAGTATTAGCTAGGCATTAACTAGTATAAACTAGAATTCCTTAGTACGACCTAGAAGACATAGTGTAGCAAGGTATTAACCTAGTATTGACTAGTATAAACTAGTATGGATCTAGAAGTGGCTTAGAAACATCACCATTAACTAGTTAACCATGTTTATCATTTCAAAACACTCATTAACATTTATATTCCATATCTAGGGCTCTTGGACTTTGATAAATGAAAGTATGTATTATATCAGTTATGAAATGAAAGTATTACTTATTTTAGACTTTGATAAATGGTATGTTATTTTGAATATTGCTTATTTTAGACTTTGATAAATGAAAGTATGTATTATATCAGTTATGATTTTTATAGCATGGTTAAGTTATAAAGTTAGGTGATAAACCACTGTATGTAATAATTTATATGATACATACTTTTATTTTTGCAGAAGTATCTAGAAATGGATATGAATTACTATCTGCGTCATCGTTCGTGGATGTACAACCGTCATCCTGATGACTTGTGCGGTGTGCGGGATGAATTCATTGAGGGTGTACAGCAGTTCCTGCAATTCGCCAAGACGTTCCCTCAGTACATGGACGGTACAAAAATTAAGTGTCCGTGTGTGAGATGTCGTAACAGGAAATATCATCCAGAAGTGGAAGTTACATATCATTTGTACTCGAAGGGCTTCACGCTGAATTACTATCAGTGGACCGCGCACGGAGAACTTGTATCTCTAGCATCGGAGTCAGAGCCCTATGTGGAGCCGTATATGGATATCCACGACCACGATGCTACGACGATGGGTTGGTGAACATGGTTTATGATACGACAGGGCCTAGTTTCAATCCGGACAATTATGATGCGGCGGGACCTAGTTTCAATCCGGACAATTATAATGCAGCTGAGGAGGCACCGAATGCCGATGCTGTAAAGTTTATGGAGTTGCTGGAGAATGCAAGGACTCCACTATATCCTGGTTGTGAGGATCATTCACCGTTGGAGGTGGTTACAAGATTATTGAGCATCAAGTCCGATTTTAACGTGTCGCAAGAATGCTATAATCGACTGCTCGATTTGATTATAGAGATCTTGCCTGAAGGTGCAAAGTTACCTAAAGACTTCTATCGATCTAAGAGGATGGTGAGATCGCTTTGGATGGGATACGAAAAAATCGATGCATGTCGCAACGGGTGCATGTTGTACTACAAAGACGATAAGGATGAAGATGCGTACAGATTCTGTGGTGCTGATCGCTACAAGGCCACTGTTAGAGAAAAGTCTGTCGGTACAAAAAAGCCTACCGATTCGATGCACTACTTGTCTTTGACGTCGCGGTTGCAGCGGTTGTTTATGGTTAAGGTGACTGCAGAAAATATGAGTTGACACAGGCGAAAATAGATCGAATGAGTATTGGATCATCCATCTGATGGAGAAGCATGGAAGCACTTTGATCGAGAGTATCCATATTTTTCCGAGGAAGAACGTAATGTCAGATTGGGGCTCTCCTCTGACGGTTTTACCCCATTCGGACTTTCGGGCTCCCAGTATTCGTGTTGGCCTGTGATCGTCACTTCGTACAATCTATCGCCTTGGATGTGCATGAAGACTCCGTATATGTTCCTAACCGTTATTATCCCGGGTCCGAACAATCCGAAGAGGAACATCGATGTGTATTTATAGCCTTTGATAGATGAATTGAATCAGCTGTGGAAAGTAGGTGCCAACACGTACGATGTTTCTAGAAAGCAGAATTTTCAGATGAGGACAGCACTTATGTGGACCATCAACGACTTTTCGGCCTATGGAATATTATCGGGATGGAGCACCCATGGTCGTCTCTCATGTTCGTATTGCATGGACCGTACTCAGGCTTTCCGTTTGAAACACGGAGGCAAACCGTGCTTCTTCGATTGTCATCAATAATTTTTGCCGAAAGATCATCCGTACCGGAGGAACCGAAATGCTTTTCGTGCGAGAGTTGTGGAGAAGGCCAATCCACCGCCAAGGTGGCTCGGATACACGATATGGGAAGAGATAAAAGATTTACCAAGTGCTATCGAAGAGCTTGCTAAGGGGTACAAGTGTGACGGATTTGGTAGCACCCATAACTGGACGAAGAGGAGTATATTCTGGGATCTGCCATATTGGAGCACCAATCTGATCAGACATAACCTTGATGTCATGCATATCGAGAAGAATGTGTTTGATAACATAATTAATACTGTAATGGAGGTAAAGGGGAAGACGAAAGATAATCCGAAGGCCATGTTGGACTTAGAAGAAATATGTAGACGTCCTGCATTGCATTTGATAGAGGAGGGGAATAGAAAGTTAAAGCAACCTAAGTCAGTTTTCTTACTGGAGAAAGAGGATAAAGGTAGACTTTGTAGGTGGATTCAGGGTCTAAAGTTTTCAGACGGGTACATATCGAACTTGAGAAGATGCGTCGACCTCAAGGAGAACAAACTAGTGGGTATGAAGAGCCACGATTGTCACGTATTCATGGTGGGTATGAAGAGCCACATTTGTCCTATCAAGTCAGGCTCAGCTCGTGTACTTCACAACTTATCCTAGACGGGAGACAGCGAGGTCGGATTGGTGGGCAGTATACAAGACTAAAGCTCGAAATACCTTTGACATTGACGAAATAGCTTATCAGGAGGACGATCTACCTCTTGTAACAAATATTATAGATGTGGACTCAACAGAAGTTACTCATTATACGAGTAATAATGTAGAAGATGTAGAATTATCCGAAAAAAAAGACGAAGTAGATGAAAGTGAAGACGGGAAGGAGAAAAAGGAATAGGAGAACGAGGAAGGCGAATAAGATAAATTTTCTGAAGATGATTGAAAATAAAATATATTGCCTGTAGAATGTAACTATATTTTGACTGTAGAATGTAGATCAAGGTTGGAAAATTGACGAAGTAGATGTACTATTTTAACGAATATATGTATTATATTTTGACTGTAGAATGCTTTAAGATATGCATCACATTTCGACTGTAGAATGTACTATATATTTGTGTTTCTCTATATTCATCATATATTGTTATCAGATATGACAGGACGACGCGGAGGATTCGGCAGGTCCCGAGGTAGACAGAGTGCTCCTCCGGTACTGCCTACTGTTGGTTCCGGATCATCGTCGCCCAGTACTCCAGTATATCGATCACTCACATCTCCGACTGTTGGGACGAGTAGTTCCAAGCGTGATAGTACACCCTCGTCCAGCGTTCCTCCTGCTGACGGAAACATGAGGACAGATGAGCATGTCGAGGAGGTCATGCCCACGTTGTCCCAGCATCAGCAAGATCCTCCATGCGCACCTCCGGAGGAGACGAGGATAGAGATTTGTGCCGACGGTACAAAGTAAGTCAATTAGATGGTTTAGTATAATATATATCGTGTATTTCCTTATTCATCGTATATTGACTTTTTCAGTATTCTAAATAATTATCTCTATATAGATATCGTCCATCGTCGGTTCAGATATGCCTGGGCCAATTTTTGAGGAACAACTACGGTGGCCCTTGGATCAACTACTCTGAGGCTCCGGAGGAGAGGAAGGCATTCTGGTTTGCGCACTTCCAGGTAAAAGTATATTAAATAAATCCTCTAATTTATACATATTATGTAACTTATCTGTGATGCTCACTTACTAAATTATTTATTGTAGCAAACGTATTTCTATCCTCCGCACCGGGCCAAGTTGATCGAGCGGCTCTTTCCTACCGTTGCCGCCAAGCTTATTCGAGATGCTCTGGATGACCAGAAGGCTCGTGATCGTGCTGGAAAATCGATCCAAGGTTGGATCACGCCTGAGTAGTGGACTGCGATGAGGGCTAGATTCGACGATCCGAGCTACAAGGAAAGGTCTGAGAAAGCCAAGGCGGCTAGGCGGAATGCTGCCAAGTGGTGTGGTGGCTCGATTCCGATGACGAAATATTTTCGTCGTTTGGTATTTTTTTTTTTAATATATTATTTTAATATAAGTACCATAAAATGGTACTTGGAAAAAATGTTTAAGTTTAGTACTAAATAATATATTTTTAACAGGTACAGAGGGGTGAGGATGCAAACATGGTGACCGTCTTCTTGGCTACCCATCGCAAGGACAGAAATCTCATTGATGAGAGGGCCTCGTAGACCTATGTAAGTATTACTTTACTTTGTGTTAATTTTAATATAACTTAGACAATTATCGAGTTTCCAAACCTTTCTAGGCCGAGTATCTTAGGCTGCGTAAGCGGGCGACTGCTAGTGCACCTATACCTGGAGAGGTTGGTACTTTGTCGCATCCCGCTCCAGCTCCGTCGGCGGACGACCTGTGGGTGACCGCAGCTGGTGGTCTCCAGAGGGGTACGTACTACGGTACGGGCTCCTATGGTGCCCTAGTTACGACGCAGTTATCTAGGGCCTCCCCGACAGCTGCGCATTCCACACAGCCCTCGCAGTCGCAGCCCTCGCAGTCGTCGGCCTGAGTCCAGGAGGCCGTTGACCGTCAGATTGCGTCTCTCTGTGACGAGTTGCTGCGAAGGATGGAGGAGCAGCCCGGTCCCAGCCGCAGGCGGACGATCCGACGCTCATCGCATGATTCGATATGCTCGACCGCAGCATGACGGAGCTCCGGGATTTGACAAATGATATTAGAGCCTCGACAGACTACAACATCATGGAGCTGCATGCATCACAGCTAACGATGGGCGAGAGGCTGACGATGATGCAGGATTCAATGGTTCATAGCAGTACGAGGATGTTATCTACCATGGATTCTTACAACCAGCGACTCACAGACTTGGAGCGGGCACGGCCTCCTGGTGCGCCTATATCAACACAGACTCCACCGACGTCACTGCCTTCTCCATCGACATCGGTGTCGATTCCACGGGACGAGTATGAGCAGTTCTTATCCTTCAGGCGCGCCGGTGGTCAGCCTCCTGCAGATCCGCAGTAGTATAGCTAGTTGTTGGATATTTATATTTTTATTATTATTTAGAATGCGATTGTATGGATATAAATTTGCCATATTCTTTACGATGAGATTTGCTGGATGCTTTCTTTTCTTCAAATTTTATTATATTATTCATATTAAATATGTTATTTTACCTGTGTTGAGTGTTCAGTGCCTATTTTTCCCTATTTTTTTCCAGTTCAATGATACAAGTTGCAATATAATACACAGTCCTTGTACAAACTCAAACACACTGAATTATAATACACACACTCTCCCTATCTCTGAGCACATTAAGACCAACACACAACACAGATAGTACTGTCTTAATTCGCTGATATTCACACAGTTCCTAATATATTTTGGTTTACAACTGATGACTGATACTTGGCCTGTATTTACCCAGTGCACTAGAATTTTCCCCCTTGTTGCTGCTACTGTGTCCCTTATTCAATTATTTCTACTACCATCATATACCTGATAATGAACCCAAGGGGGTTGGCAAACCCAGAAATGCAATTCAGTATTTTTTTTTATTTTTTTCTGTAAAATTAGCGACGTTTTTAGCGACGTTTAGCGACGTTCATATACGTCGCTAACTACGCCACTAATTAGCGATGCTGTTACACATCGCTAATGACGTCGCTAACGAAGTCGCTAAAATCGTCGATGTACGTCACAAACTGCTGACATGGCAGTATTGCCAGGTCATTAAATACGTCGGTGTAACATCGCTATATAAGTCGCTAATTAGCGACGTTTAGCGACTTTAATAATCGTCGCTAATTAGTGACGCTGTGTCGCTAAACGTTGCTAAATTTAGCGACACATTAAAGTCGCTAAAAAACGTCGGCATAGCGACATTTAGCGACGTTTTTATTTTAGCGACTTGCTTTTTTCCGACTTCTTTAAAACATCGCTAATTACGTCGCTAAACTTACTTAGCGACATTTTTTGGTTATTTAGCGATGTTTTTAGACGTCGCTAATTTGACTTTTTCTGGTAGTGTGACTCGTTCTAGTGCAAAGGCCGAGTACCGTGCGATGGCTCATACAGCTTCTGAGATGATGTGGGTGCAGTCTCTTCTTCATGAAATGGGAATTATGATTCCTATTCCGATGGAGATGTATTGTGATAATCAGTCGGCAATGTTTATCGCAAGTAATCTGGTGTTTCATGAGCGCACGAAGCATATCGAGGTGGGTTGTCATTTTGTTCGTGATTTGTTGCTGAAGAAACAGATTGTCACTCCTTATGTTCGGTCAGAGAATCAATTAGGTGATATCATCACCAAACCACTTGCTCGTGGTCCATTTTCTGATTTATGTAGCAAGCTGGGCATGTCTGATCTATATGCTCCTGCTTGAGGGAGGATGTTAGAGTTATTTTATTTTGTTATTTATCATATGAGGGTATAATAGTAATTGCGGGTGTATTGCATATCAATATAAATAGACATGAGATGCAATCTAGGGTTTAAGGTCCTTGCAATCTCCTTTCTCATATTCTCTCTTCTCCTACTTTCCCTTCTCCTCTCTATCTCCAAACTTAACTTCTAACATATAGAAATTTTGACACATGTTGTCATATATATTTTAGTATCATATATGTTGACAGCATGTTTCATACATGCCGTTGTGAATTCAATATTTGTAGACAACATGTTTTTCTTTTATTTCTGCAGGCAGCCTAGTTATTTCAGCCTAATTATCTAACTATCCTTGATTTTAATCAATGGATTGATAGATTTAATTGTCAACCTAATTATTTCCCTTTAAGGTCAAAAGCTCTGAGCACAAGCATGATAACAATATGTTTTACCTTCCTTTGTTATCATAGTGTCTTCTTGGTTTTCAGAATATTTCTTCCAATTCTGAAAAATACAAAACGTGCAGTATGCCTATATTTTTACTATTATATGATTGAGAACTCTTGATGTTTCTCTATAGTAGTTTCCTGCATATTCCATCTCCCTATTTTTATTGTTTTATCCAATATAAATAATTAAAGCAAGCGTTTGCGTCAACTCTAATCTAAACTGTCAAGGTTATGACTTAGAATATCATCTTCCTATGTATCTATAACAAGTTCCGAAACAAACAAAGAGATCAAATACTACAACATATGTGTTATTGTTAAATTCAAGGTAAAGTATTATGTATAGAATATTACAGTTATAGTTTTAATATCCACAGAATTGTTATCTGTTGACCATGATTTTTTTTAAAAGCTAGAATGATATATAACCTTGTTTTCATGTTTCTATAACATGGTTATTCTCTGATTGAGCTAATAGGTTTGTACTTAAGACAGCTAACAAAACTTCTTT
Organism: Iris macrosiphon; assembly: GCA_036927795.1. NCBI lineage: Eukaryota > Viridiplantae > Streptophyta > Magnoliopsida > Asparagales > Iridaceae > Iris > Iris macrosiphon. Next base: position 115,972,363 of record JAYESA010000019.1, on the reverse strand, counting down.
TTAATATGTTGGTCTTGTGGTCGTGACTAAGTCTATTTAAGCCTTGTGGACATCCTTCTGCCATTGCATTATAGTATTTTTCTTCTTTTCTTTCCCTACATTTTTCTATATTTTTGTCATACTGCTTCTCTGAGACATGTTCTCATTTGCCTACTTTCTCATTTAGCATCTTAGCTTATCGAATATCAATACTATAAACCATCATGCTGATAATTATATAGATAAAATGGTAGATATTTGTTCAAAAAAAATCAGTAGTATAATGACTCTTCTAGTTAAGAAGATTCATTTCTCTTGGTAAATGCCTGACATTTCACTTCCAGCTTTACAACTTCTGCATCAATTTTTGTAGTTAAGAATGTTTTAAAGTAAATATAGAATGGAAGGCAGAAGGCGGAAGGACTTGACGATATTCTTTGTTAAAGTTTAGAAATGTTTAAGTGAGAAATGATTAATATGGCTTACAAAATTTTTATCCAAAACCTAAGGACTAACATAGCTAGACCACTGTTCCAAAAGCTAGCTATGGAGCCATGTGGTGCATTTCAAATTAAAGCACTTCCAACATATTGTGCAACCTATGAATTTTAGCTCTATCAAGTGAAGCTCACGCTATTCACCTATTAATGATACTATTTTTTGTTGGATTAATTTTATTAGGACGTTGTCCTATTTCTTAGTTGTATTGTGTGGCTGTAAGTCACTTCTTCCATTTTTGTAGTTCTCCACCGTTTTTTGTGTGTGTGTCTATTTAATGGCCATTCTCTATTGAATAAAGTGCACAGTATGTTAAAGAAGTTAAGTTGTGCCTCCTCCACGTGTGTGTGAGTGGTATTTTTTCTTTTTATAGTGTTGCCTCTCAACAATTGGTATCAGAGCTCAGAAGGGTCGAACACTTGATCCGTTCATGCCCAAATACATGCCGCGCACCGGCGACGAGGTACCGATGAGTATGGTGGCGAAGGGGAATTTCGTCGTCTCGCTGCATTATCCGATGCTCACGACGAACAATTATGCAGCCTGGGCAATCAAGATGAAGGTCTATATGAGGGCTCAAGGAGTGTGGGAAGCTATCGAGGACACCAACATCGACGTGCGCAAGGATCAAATGGCATTGGGGGCCATATACTCGGGCATCCCCGAGGAAACTCTCTTCCTACTGGCCGAAAAACAAATGGCCAAAGATGCGTGGGAGGCGTTGAAGACGATGCAGTTAGGCGCCGATCGTGTGAAGGAGGCTAAGGTACAAACCCTCAAAACTGAGTTCGAGGGGTTGCGCATGAAGGAGACGGATTCGGTTGATGACTTCGCTGTCAAGATAACAACCATCATCAACAAAATCCGTGCATTGGACGACAAGGTTGAGGAGGCCCATGTCGTCAAAAAGTTTCTTCGGACAATCCCAAAGAAGTTCTTGCAGATCGCATCCACAATAGAGCAATTCGGCGACCTTAAAACAATGACGGTCGAGGAGGTGATTTGGCGCCTCAAAGTCCATGAGGAGCGACTCCGGGGATACGATGACGACAATAGCAAGGAGCATCTTCTTCTCACCCGAGCCGAGTGGAAGGCACGTGAGAAGAAGTGTGAAGCCGAGGGCTCCTCTGGTGCTGCTCGTGGCCAAAGCCGCATGATTGGAAGATTTGATAAAGCAAGGGTAAGATGTTATAATTGCAATAATTATGGTCATTTTTCTTCAGAATGCCCCGAAAAGGAGAAGAAAACTCTACTCGTAGAGGTAAGCGAAGATGAACACCCCGCGCTGCTATGAATTGAAACAACAAAATTAGGGGGTTGATTGTTGGATTAATTTTGTTAGGATTTTGTCCTATTCCTTAGTTGCATTGTGTGGCTGTGAGCCACTTCTTCCATTTTTGTAGTTCTCCACCGTTTTTTGTGTGTGTGCCTATTTAAAGGTCATTCTCTATTGAATAAAGTACACAGTATGTTAAAGAAGTTAAGTTGTGTCCCCTCCACGTGTGTGTGAGTGGTATTTTTTTTTTATAGTGTTGCCTCTCAACAATTTTTTTTTATTTTTTTATTTAACACTTTTTGCAGGTTGTATAATTTACCTACATATATACTCTATCTATAGCAGTTCCAAAATTTCTCCGTCTAACATGAAATAAATCAATAGCAAGTAAATATGTTTTAGATGTAAAGTATTCTTGTATACATTAATATATTATATATTACATATTATTTATCACAAAGATTAGACAATTCGTGTCTGATTAAAATATGTATATTTCTATTTATTCCAACATGGAGTCATAATAGAGCCCAGAGTGATTTCATGGTGCGCTCCATGAAAGATGTTAGTACTACTTTGATGTTTAAGTCAATATATATTGTTTTATTTCATCATTATTAATGAAATATTGTTGAGTTATTTTTAGTATTAAAAATTCATTGCAAAATTTTATTGCTATGCATAAATGCATTGTTGTGCCAGAATGAACAAGGTTGTGCATCGTTTCAGTTATATTTTTTTTGTTAATATGCAAATTTACCTCTTATCACTTGAAATATTTTAAATATTTAGGAAATGAGCAACATGTTAACGATAACGGTAATACAAATTTATTTTTGAACTCTCTTAATCTTAAAATGATTCTTGTAATCTTATCCCTCCAAGTCAGAAGCATTAGAGATTTTACCTTGTTAGGAAAGGCTCAAACATGCTAAGGATGAAGTATTGTTACTAAGCCGAAATCAAGAAGTACAAAATTTCTACGATCATATGGAAAGGTAATTTTTATATTTACAACCCACATATTATATTCATTTTGTGATTCCTAAGTATAGTTGGACAAATATATTATTGAAATATGTGAGCCAACTTTCTTGGTTTCTGCATGTGATTATATTGATGTTGAATTATATTTTTCCTTGATCAGTTTGCATGTTTGAAATTTAAATGACTACAGTGTCACAATATTAGAATTTCTAGCCAGACAAAGAAATTATAATATTATTGTCACAATATTTAGATTATGTTAGGAAAACATTGCTTTGTTAATCTGTGACATTATAATTACTTTGGTACATTCAAATAATTTAGCCAAAAGAAAATACTTTATAGTGATATTGCAAATCGTTTGAATCTAAAGATTTTTTTTAAGTAGAGATTAATTTTGGTACAAGTCGAAAGGGTCCTTCTCTCAAAAATGGTGTAAATAGCCCTAAGCGATACGGTATTTAAGTGTCTTCAGACCACCGCTAGCTGGGAACCAGCCCCTACAGTTAACACAAGTTTATCAACACTTGATAGACTAAAGATTTGTTAAGGTTGAATAGTAAAAATCATTTAAATTATCATGGCTAGGAGTATCATAGACTCTAAGATGGTATCTTTAAAAGTAGCTTGTGTTGAAGCTGAATGGCTCAGACATTTTATTATGTATATACAAATTTATATATTTGTCACTTTTATAAATTGTGTTAATCAATTTGTTATAGAACTACTCATGCATGATTCTATGAATTCTAAGATTAACAGGTACCTGCAGCTGCACATCAAGTCATAAAGAGCCTATAAGGCAGATATGTCGTTCTTGACTATAAATGTCATAAAAGAACCATGCAGATCCCTTGACGAAGGATTTGTCTTGGATATTAATCCCGGTATCATCGAGGGGGTGGGGTTAAGCACATTAGTAAGTCACTAGCAGTGGCAACACAATCGAGTCTAACAGGAGATCCCAAGAAGTTGGTTCAATGGGTAAAAACAAGCTGGACTTCGGTGACTAATATGGAACACTGACCTGAGATTAAATTCTCAAAACTAATGTCCAAACAGTTGTACGAAGTTGTACAATGATACTCCATCCCTATGGTGACAGTGTTCTGGTATGATTTGGTTAGGATGAGTATTAAAACTCTTAATAGATCCAAGCATTATTATGCAGGGTTGATATCAATCACCAACCCTTTGAGGACTTACCTATATGAGATGTCGCGAAGGCCGCGACTATGGGACAGAGCGATCTCAGACAACTCTCATGAACAAGAAAAAGTGTGCATAGCCAATCAAAAGCGTCATCCCGATAGATCCTAGAACCTCTAGCATACTATGTGTGTTATTGTCTGAACCTGATTCTAGAAGTCTGATTCAAGACGTAGTCCATCAAGTACTTCTTAAGATAAAGACAATAGTCACTAAGTGAGATCCAAAGTTGTAGTCCATCTCACATATTCATACTATTCATTTGTCCAGAAATTCTCTACTCAAATTGTTTAATTGTCATATATGTTTTTCGAGACTTAATTTTTTGAGGGAGATTGTTGTATGTTTGTTTGAAAAAACCAATTTTCCTAATGTCTTTATTGCTACTAAATTATATTAACTCACATTCTTTTACCACCAGCTCACCACATGCTCCACACCTATCATTTCTTTCAACCCAAATGAATGGATTTTAATGCCATCATAAAAACAATTTATATATATGTTATTCACCATTTCTTTAAAGGGGAGGAAGAGGACAGCTTCCAACTAGGTTCTTTTTCCTTTCCTTCTTGTTATCAAATCACTACTGCTATTGTTCTTCTCATTCCTTCATTATTGTCAGTCATCATCACCTTGTCCACAATTCCAATTGTGTTTGATATTCTCTCACTGGACAAAAGCTAAGTTCGGATCGTTTCTTCCAGAGCTGTGTATAGCAATAAAAAGTCGGTAGCAAGAAAATTTTACCTCTAGAAGGATTCGATAATAAGTCTGCACATATATCTCGAATAATCTCTTAAGTTAGTACGTAGTGCACGACTTCCCCAGAGGCCGGTAAATTTAACCTTTTGTTATTTTGTTTGCAGTAAATCGAAGTAAAACCGTCTTAACACTAGCACAATTCTCAGATATTATTATTATTATTTATTATTATTATTATTATTATTATTATATTGAAGACGTAGTTGAAATGTTAGACATGTATGCTGGAAAACTTGGACCCACCCGGCCAGGGGACCGCTCCACCAAATATAACACTTATAAATATATGTATATAGTAGAAAACCGAAAAGTAGAGGTGCATCAGACCTAAATAGTCTTATTCATAATTGTTGGTGGTAAGTATTGGACCGAGAATTATGTAGAAATGTGACTGTCTTTTCTGTACTCAGAAGTTATACCAAAGGGTCTCGAGATGGATTATTGATGCACCAAATTCCATCTCTTGGTAACTCCATTTGAATGCATAATTTAAACTTTGCACTTAACATTGTTATATGATAAACTCATAGTAACTAAAACTTGGTTTAAGTATCCCTCCTGGTCTCCAATCCAAAGAACCACGTGTGTTTTTTGTTCCAACCCCCGCTAATACTTCCAAGAAACATTGAGAACATCTAATAACTACAATCAATCCATTAGACAAAGCTTCATCCAGTGACCCTGCTGCATCGATATCAACTCTGGTACAAAAAAAATTACTCGCTGAAAGCTCAATATCATTCCATGGAAATCCAATTCGTAAGCAACAGTAGGAAGAACACCCATTGTCCACCAAAACTGCAAGGAAGGCTCATTTTTATGAATAAATAAAAAAAAATAACTCCATGATAACGACACATGCAAAGATACTGATATTATTAGAATGGACGCACTTCCATCAAACTCATCTTTTATAGAAATATTTCAATCAGCTAAACTTCACATTCGCCAAACTTCAACATGCTTATGGTAGAAAAAAAAAATACAAAACTAACTGAAAATCAAAAAAAAAAAAAATGTTAAAACAAGAATTATCTACCTATCAATGCGGAAGCTATTCTGTGTACAGTATTCTGGGTCATGACAACTTCGCCAAGCAATTAACAGGGTGGGAGACACCAAAACACTTGTGATCTTATAATAGCTTCCATGACTTCAGCCTCGAAACAAAAGGAGGTAATAACTAATGCGTATACAAATCTCAGCAATAACTCATGGGAAAAAAGAGAAAAAAATCCAAAAACTACATCATAGTTCTCTACTTAAAACGTGTTAGGCAGAAGCAGGCACCCGAGTTGCGGATGAATTGCCCGTGAAGGATCCAGAGCGGCTTCCACGGCCACTGCTGGAGCTTGCCGGATCAAACCTCTGATACGCAACATCACCTCCTCGGTTTGAAGAACCTCCTCTACCACCCACTCTGTTTCCAAACTCTGCCCTGTTATTGTAATCCCCTCTTCCATAACCCCTCCCACCTCCATAATTGCCACGACCTCTCATTCCATCACCGCGAAACCCAACCCCTCTACCAGGTGCAAACCTTCCCCTGTTATTATTCACTGCAGATACCGAATAAAAATTGTTATAAAGGGCAAAATATCATGAATGTATCTGTGCAATTCATGAAGAAATAATGTTAATAGAGGGAATAGTATCATGATTGTTTCAGTGCAGTTAGCAGTGTGATTCTGATAACCAAAGATACTGAAATTGAGGAACTAGAGAATTGGGGTCTAGGTCATTTCAATTCCTTCCTGCCAAGCACTATTTTGACATACCCAAGAACTTTAGTTGATTAATTGAAGTCAAGCTTTCCTAATTCCTTATCTTCTTTCTGCTAAGCCTCAGACTCCTGGGAGAGGCCGGAACTAGTGTCGAGCCTCCTACTTCATGAAAGCAAAACAATGGGCATTGAAATAGAGCTCCTAATTCCTGGTTGTCAAATTGTAGTTTACCAGGAATTAGGCATAATATTTTCTCGTAGGAAATAACTAATTCCTGAATTCCCTTAGCCAGAGTCCAAACAATGCCCTATGTCACATGGACACGAAGACAACATGACACATTGTAGACACAGTGACATGGACATGATACAAATTTTGCCATTTCCTCGCGTCCTTTCAGAGTGTCCATGTCGTATCCACTATGTGCACCAATTTTGTAGTATTTGTGCTTCATTGATGGTACCTTATCTTCTTTAATGACAAATCTACTCTGCCAAGTATGAGCATCCATACACAATCGTCTGGTAAGTAGTAGTTACTCTGATGATGTTGGAAGATGATTTTATGGCGTGATGTATTGGTGACAACCAATCAATACAAAAGAAATGGAAGGGATATAGTACAAACATTGGAAAACCTAAACTGTCAAATTAAAGCTCTGAAATGAGGATCCTGTATACACTTGCCTCGTGACCCAGTGGTGCGCTTTTCCTCAACTGATGCTTGGCGACCGCCTATAGTTACGGGTGAAGCCTGAAAAAGAACCGACAGGATCAATCTTTGAAAAAAATACCAGTCATATAAAAGCATGCATACATGTAGAACATTACGCGGAAATACAGAATCACTTTGTATTAGTATACAAAAAACAAACAAACAAAATGGCTCAAGACCACCTACCATCAAATGTTAGGCGATCAAGAAACATGCCCAAATATGTGTATCTAAGTTAAGAATTGAAATACATGAACAGAAACATGAAAAAAAAGGATAAAAAAAGGTGAAGTTCATGAGTAACTCAGCTTCATATGAGGACATCGATGAGGAGAAAGCTCATGAATCGTGATAGTTTGCACACGTGATGGAGGCTGATGGATGGATCAGTAAGAAGAATGCTTTGTCAAGATGCTACTGGACAGGCCAATAAGAGATCGACCGAAATGTATCTGGAACAAGACTAAATAATCTAGGATGATACCAAAACATGCAGAGATAACCGGAGTTATGCAACCATCAGAAAATTCTACTAAAAAGCCACCCGCTTAAATGCTTCGTCAAGATGCTACTGGACAGGCCAGTAAGAGAGAGACCGAAATGTATCTGGAACAAGATTGAATAATCTAGGATGATACCAAAACAAGCAGAGATAACCGGAGTTATGCAACCATCAGAAAATTCTACTAAAAAGCAACCCGCTTAATCAGACTAGTCAGCCAATTACTCAGACAGTTAACCTGAATTTGATGGATGCTAATTGAACTATGAAATGACCCAAATAAGGGCTAACTTCCAAAAGAGAAGGTTCAAGTAACCAACCACAAAAGGACAACGCTAAAACATATCATATATTTTTGTCATTGCTGCTGCAACTGTACACTTATTATGCTACATATATAGATATTTAGGTAATATATCTTGCTCCTTTGTTGCATGAGCTCAAACTCCATATAGCTAAAAGGTAGATCAACCTACCTGCCAACTAGTTGTTAGGTTTTATGGCATGGTCCTCTAATATCCATAGCTACCATGGATAGGATTTAAGATAGAATGAAATAATATATTGCAGGCAAAATATGTCATTTACGCAATTGAATATCTGAACTGAAGTCATAAACACCGTTCTACAAATGCTAAATCCCTTTCATCTAGCTTCTCAATTTCTAGTACCTATCAAGCTTGTAAAATATAGAATTAAACAACAAATTGTATCTGCAACATTACCTCTATTGCACATTGGACAGCACTAGGCACCTCAAATTCCACAAAACCAAAACAAAACCCTTGCAACTGCATTCATTTAAAAATCCACATATCAGGTAGAGTACCAAAATTATTTATTCATAGGAGGAAAAAGATGTCGAAGTTAAGTAGAAAAGAACCTTATGACTCCTAACTTGTATGCCACCGGGCTTAATAGGGCCGAATTTCTTAAATTCCTCTTCCAGTTGAGTAGCGGTAGCATTCAGTGGCAAGCCTTTTATGTATATTGAGTAACCATCAACTGAAACAATTGAACAGCAATAACAACCAGATAAAACAACAGTGAATATACTAATAAAAGTTGCATCATGGTATTGACAAAATGCAGATACTAGACTGGATTTCTTACAACCTTCTGACTCTTGAATGCTGCTTTCAGAAACAATAGAACTGGCAGCAGGAACCTCAGGTGGAGGAGCCAGTCCTGGAGCAGGGACAGATTGTTGTTCCTGGTGGGGAGGTGCTGGCCTGGCAGCAGGCTTAGGAACTGCTAAAGGAGCTGGGTTCTCTTTCATAACCTTCACCTGCATTTGTTAAAAACCTTAAGATCAATAGAATTCTTTGAACTGTAAATATAACGTTATTGAACATTTTGGAACAGGTTTTCTACAATTATGCATACTACAAATGGGAGTTACTCAAACTTGGAGTTTGTCTTCAAGTCCAATCATTGTTCTAGCTAATTTTGTATAGAGGACTTGAACATCAACAAATGCTAGCACAAACATAAACATGTGCAAGGAAATCACAGCTCTTTCCAAATCGCAAACACTTTCTTTAATGACGATAAATGCTGAACATACAGAAACATATAAGAAAATTGGACCACCCAAAACGAAAGGAACATCATGTATATGCTAAAGAGACCACCATTCAGATGATCTGCAACTTCATACAAACATTTGTATTGGCAAAAAAAAAAAAAAAAAAAACCAATATAAGCCAACAGATATTGTATTAGGATGGTATTGGGCCGATATGGCTCTGACATATGACTGTTACGGGCTGGTTCTCCCAAATTTGGAGAAAAGACTGAAATTTGGTTAGGATTTGCAAACATAAGCCGGTAGATCCTGATACAGTAACGTTTAGCCAAAATTGATGAAAATAGGTGAAATCTGGTCAAACATGCAAATAAAGACAAATCTGGGTTAAAACAGACCAGAAGTTAGCCAGAAGAGGTGAAAATAGGCTGAAGTCTGGTCAAAACTTGAAAAAAACAGGCTGACACATTGCTGATGTGGGCTGCTGCAATTAAAAACTTAGAACTTGGTTATCAAGAGGCTTAGGGTCTGTTTGGTTATGAGGTTAAACTCAATGTTTTGAGTTTTAAACTCAAAAACCAACCTAAACAACGTTTGGCTGTGACATCCCTATTCTTGCTTTCAAAAAAAAAAAAATCCAAATCCTCCATTTAAACTTTGTTTTCAGAGTGGAGAAAAAAGAAGCTTTCCAAAATTAAAAAAAAAAAAAAAAAAATCCCCCCTCTTCCAAAACCAACGGCTCCATCCAGATCCAGACCCTCCTTTTGCTACATTCCCCCTCAAGAAGCTTTCCAAAATAAAATAAAAAATTCCAAACCCTCCTCTGCTCCATCCCCCCTCTGCCAGATCCAGACCCTCCTCGCACTCCCCTCCTCCGCTAAGCCTCCAACCAGACCCTCTCTGACCTCAAAAAGCTCCTCTTCATTCACCGCCATTGGTGGTAGAGGGGGGGGGGGGGGGGGGGTGCGGAGGGCTAGGGCTTCGTGGGAACCGCCGTCGTTCAGGGGCCAGTGAAGTCGACGGCCTTGGTGCGGCCATCGTCTCCCTGACTGCTCGGACAGCTATGCGGACAGCGGGGAACCAGAGTCAGCATGCAGGTTCGGATCTAGTGCCTCCTGGCGTCATCCCGAGCAGGAGACTCGAGGTCAAACGGGATCCACGCCGCGAGGGCTGTGTTGGTGATGGGATGGCTGGACACGAAAAAGTTTGGTCTGGACACGGATTTTAGTTGTATTGTTGTATGGAAGGACACAATATACGGGATTTGGTTAGGACACAGTAGACTCCGGACACAATGAAGACCATGGAACCTGGACACCGGACACAGTGAAGATGTATCGGACACGGTGTCCTCTATAAAGAACATAAAAAATTTAATCGTTTTATATTTTTTTTTCACACAACTTAAAATATTTTATAATATTTTATTAAAAATATTATTTTCTGAAATATTTTTACCAAACAGAAATTTTAACATTCTTTTCTGAAAACTGTTTCCAAGATGAAAGTAACCAAACGCAAACTCAGAAAACACCTTCATAATTTACTTTCATAAAATTGTTTTCAGGAAAAAAAATCAGAAAGTATATCCAAACGGACCCTTAATTTGCTCAAGACCTGCAAAAACAGGCTAATAGATACTACATTCACATAAACTGGCCAATACATGCTGAATGAAATTCAGTAAAAAAAACTTGCAAACAACTCAAAAGCGGATAAACTTAGGTTGAGATATTCCTTAATTTGGTAAAGGCTGGTGGGATATGGGCAGATCATCTGAAATTGGACAAAACAAGCCGAGATTTTCCAATACAGACCCATTTTGCTCTAAGTTTGATGAAAATAAACTTTTTTATAAAGACTTATGCTCTCAAAAATCTTCTTAACCCATTATATGGTTTTTGCCTAATAGAACATTGGGCCACGATCCCCCAAAATTTTCTAAAAATGTCCATTACTATAAAGAAAATTTATGCACTTTTAAAATATATATTAGTTTGGCCTCAATGTACAAATAGTAAGCTAGCTCCAGTGGTAGTGCTTTGGACTTTCAAATAAGAAAGCATGAGTTCGAAACTTATCTTTGCTAAATGTTTTACATATTTTGAATACCTTTTATGTACAATTTTTTCCTTCTCTTTTGTAACACTTTGAAAATATTGACTTTATTTTTTTGATCATTCTTGCTTAATTTTTAGTATAAGTTTATTAACATGACATCTTTAAGGATTTCTATATGTAGTAGCACGACTTTTCCAGAATTTAAATCCTAGCTAGCATCTCAAAAAAAAAAAAAATCCTAGCTCCGCCCCTCTTACCACCATATATATGGAGAGGTTTTTGGTGACTCGAACCCGCTGCCCGCATCTACATGATGCAAGCATCAAGCCTTACCATCACGCCTGAATGACAGGTTTACAATTTTTATCACTACATCAATAATTTATAGGCTAATTTTCAATTTAATACCCTGAACTATCACATTTTTCAAGTTTGTACCTATAAACTATTTTTTATCAAGTTGATACCTGAACTTTATTTTTCAGTTAAATACGCTCCTTTTCAAGTTGACCCTAACAAAAAATACAACAACAAAAAAATTCCATTAAATATTCTCCTTCTTAGAAAACTAATATATTTAAAGAAAACCTAACCCTCCCCTCCTCCCCGCTCCCCCCCCCCCCCCCCACACACACACACACACATATCGCATACCATCGTCGGTGGTGCTTGTATTGCATACCCGTGTGTTGCTACATGAAATTTGTCTCAGCAGCACAAGGTGGCATTGGGCCAATATTGCAGCGGGGAGGAGTTACGTTTTTTCTTAAGATTAGTTCATTTTTGTATGGGTTATAAACTATTTACGGTAAAAAGTCATAACCAACATGTGGTGTGCAGATGAAACTTAAGTGGGATGGTTGACTAGCGGAGGATTTGAATTGAAAAAACTTGAATGTTCAATGTTTTTAATTCATTAAAAAATAATTCGAGGTATCAAGTAAAAAAATGTGATAGTTCAGGTATTTAAGTGAAAACTATCTTGATTTATAAAATTATTGGTATATTAGAATATTCTTGGTATATTTGTTAGTACGTTAGAATATTCTTGATATATTTGTTAGTATGTTAGAATATTCTACATGAGATTTTAATGGGGTATTAATTTAAGATGAAGGGTTGTAAGGCTATGAATAGCCAAGAGATTATCAATAAAAAATATAATTACTCCAAAATATTCTATATGGTATCAGAGCCCAAACCCTAGCCACCACCACCGCCACCGCTGCCACACCGCCCACCACCACCGTTGCCGCGCCGCCCGCCACCACCGCTACCGCATCGCTCGCCCGCCGCCACCACCACCACCACCACCGCGAAGCGCGACTCCCGCGGAGCCTTCTGCCGCGGTTCCTGGCGTCTCCCGTGGGTCGTTCCAGACGTTGACATCGAAGATCTAGATCTATTGGGGGAGAGACATGATCTGGTCTAGGAGAGGACGAAGAGGGCAAACGTGAATCGTGGGACGGGTGTGAGGTGATCGGAGAAGAGGAGGATCGATGGAGGAGATCATCAAGAAGTTGGACTCTGCGGAGGTCGCAACGTTGATAAAGCTGATGAAACTGTCGGCTGGTGATAGCGCGACACAAACATTGACGAAGTTGGAGCTTCCATTTATCGATCTGAAGCTTGATGGACCGGCCACATACCTGAGTTGGTAACGACGGGTGAGGATAACTCTCGCAGGGAAGAACCTACAGGATTTTTTGTCAGGAGAGAAGATAGAGCCGGATGAGGGCTCGGAAGGACGCGACGAGTGAAAGTCCACTCATATAGTGGTATACATTTGGCTCCTTAATTCCTTAGTCCACTCATATGAGATGGTGAAAGACGTGTGGGAGAAGTTGAGGAGAACCTACGATGGTGTGGGAAATAACTTGAGGGTTTTCCAGATCAAGAGGGAGATCGACGACACTGTACAGGCAGAGAAGACGGTACAAGAGTATGCCACGGAGTTGGAGCGTCTGTGATTGGATTATGATTATTTCTCAGATCGGACGAGCTGCGAGGACCCGAAGTATAATGAGAGACAGGTATGTCTGCAGGAGAGGACGATGAAGTTTCTTAAGGGTCTGGCCGCAGTGTTTGCTCAGAGGACATCACTACTTCTAGCCCAACCGAAGATTCCTACACTTGAGGAGGCTATCTCGGCCATGATCCAGGAGGAGACTCGTATCAAGCTACAAGCAGAGACAGGTGGTTCTCCTGAAGTGAAGACGGCACTGGCGGTTGCCAATTCAGGCGGTACAGGACCTAAGGGAGACCCCCGGCAGTATTACAACTGCGGGGAGGTGGACCATCTGAGGTATTCTTACACCAAACCACCCAAAGAGGAAGATTCAGGTAGCGGACGTGGATAGTTTATGTTGGCCCATCCAGTCTCAGTCAACTTGATTTTGATAGTTAACTAAACCATGCATTGATATGTCGCAATCTAAAACCTCAACACTGCTATTACATGTTGTCTGTATTGTGTCTATTCAAATGTAATCTTTTATTTATTTGAGAGTAGGATTGATGTAAGGTGAGTCGCACTGGCAAATCAAAGTACCTATACCCAGATACCTAGTCCACTCAAATAAACCAAAGAATATATCCACCAAATAAGGCCACATTCATTAACAAAGTCTACCATACTTAGAAACCGAATTCGGGCCGAATTCATGCCGAACTCGGTTACCCTTTTGGTATGAAATCAACCAGTTCAATAAGCTCCTGATTTCCTGGCCCAACGGTTGAAAATTTGAATTAAACCCCATCCGAATTCTGGCCGAATTATGTTTGCCAACACACTATAAATAGGATTGGATTTCTACATTTCTACTCACTCAACCATTCTTAAATCTTCTATCATATTGTGAGCAAACATCTAAGCATTAACTTTCCCATCTCCAAGAGCAACTCCCTAGCCTTCCTAGTGCCAAGTGCGGTTTTGGTCTAGAAGTCTACAGAGTTGTAAAGAGCTTTGTTCCATCAGTTACTCTCTCTCTCTCTCTTGCTGTGAAGTTGCGAGACTTCGAATCAAACCTCGTGATGTAAAGAAGTGGCAAGCCTTCGAATAAAAGCTTGTGATTCACTATTGGTGATTATAGTGGATAAAACTCCGAGCTTGAGTTCTCGGGACTGGACTAGTCCTCTCAGAGGAAAACCAGTATACATCTTGGTGTTTGCATTTGTTCTCTCTCTACTTTACTACTTTACTTTACTGTCTTTATATACACTGTTAGTTAGCAACTGCATTCATTCTGATAATCTTTAATTGGGTAGATTATTCTGCTGCACTCTATTCACCCCCCCCTTTGAGTTGCTTTACGGTCCTTCAATTGGTATCAGAGCCAGGTTCTCTTTATATAGGAATTATTGCTCATACCAATTGCTCCTACAATTGGTATCAGAGCTAGTTCTCTTGATATTTAGCTTAACACACTAAGAGACTTATGCAACTGTTAGATCTATCCACACCAACAATGGTGAATGCCAGTCCACAAATAGGCCACCCATATTTGATGGTACTAACTACACATACTGGAAGACACGTATAAGCTTCTACCTAAGTCACTTGATTTTGACCTTTGAGCTGTAGTAGTAGAAGGATACAAGAAGCCACCTAGAATAGTCACACAGATGATAACCTTGTAGAGAAACCTTATGATAAATACACACACCGAAAAGAAACAAGCTAGTCTTGATGCTAAAGCTATTAACGCTCTATTTTGTACTGTAGACATAATTGAATTTAACAGGATCTCCACTTGCAGAACTTTGCACGAAGTATGAAAACTTCTTGAGGTCACTCATGAAGGAACCTCTCAAGTGAAGTAATCAAAAATAAGTCGTCTAACATAAGAGTATGAAGCATTCAAGATAAAGCAAAATGAGACGATCACTCAAATGTTCACGAGATTCCTCGACATCGTCAACCCTCTATCATCTCTTGGCAAGGAGTACAGTAATCATGAAAAGATTCGCAAAGTACTCAGGGGACTCACCAGGAAAAAAAAATATATAGACATTTGCCTGTGGATCTTTTATAAATAGAGCATTTGTTTTTAACGAAGTTAATACCATAACCATGGTCAGCTAGATGACTGATGTTGAGTAGGTTATGTTTTAATTCCGTTACTAGACAAGCATCTTTAATGACAAGATAGGGAGGAACACCTATATTACCATTTTCAATAATATATCCTCTGAGGTTATTGTCGAAGGAGACATAACATTCTTTCTTCATCGATGCGTTGCAAATAGGTTAGCATCACTAGTCATGTGTCGTGAGCAACCACTATCGAAAATCCACTTGCAGAACTTTTATAGATTTTATATATATATATTACCATTTGCCTGTGAATCTTTTATATATATTATCTTCGAAGGGATCAGGGAAGACAATATATATTTTTTTATCTTGCAAAAGACACTAACAATGCAGGCAAATGTCTATACGCCAATAAAGATGACAGCTGGCTATGGCATATGCGTCTAGGACAAGCAAACATGGACATTATTGCAAGACTATCCACAAAGAAACTCGTAAGAGGCTTACCAGAGATTACTTTCAAGAAAGATATGGTATGTGCTGACTGTGAAAAGAATAAAGCTACTAAATCTTCCTTTAAATCAATCAACTCTGTAAGTACCTCTAGACCTTTGCATATGGACTTGTTTGGACCTAGTAGAGTCGCCAGTCTTGGCAGTAAACTTTATGCTTATGTTATTCTTAAATGATTTTTCGAAGCATTCTCTGAATTTGTCACTTTTTGTAAAAAGGTTCAAAACGAAAAAGGTTTCATGATTACTAGTATCCGAAGTGATCATGGAGGCGAATTCGAAAATAGTGATTTCAAAAGATTTTGCAATAAAAATATTTTTTTTCTCATGAATTCTCTTATCCTAGAGCTCTTCAACAAAATGGTGTTGTAGAGCGGAAGAATAGAACACTTGGCGATATGGCTAGAGTTATGTTAAATCAGTATAACCTTCTGAAATACTTTTGGGCTGAAGCTGTAAGTACTTCATGCCATGTTTTAAATAGGGTGCTTATTCGACCTATATCGAAGAAAATCCCTCATGAACTTTGGTTTGGTAGAATCCCGACAATTAGTTATTTTAAAGTTTTTGGCTGCAAATATTTTATTCTTAATACCAAAGATAATCTAGGAAAGTTTGACTCCAAGACCGATGAAGGTATTTTTCTAGGTTATGCCGCCAAAAGTAAAGGATTCAGGGTATTCAACAAGAACTCATTGACTGTTGAAGAATCAATCAATATTACATTTGATGAACACAACACTCAAGTACTAAACGACAGCGAAGATGAAGGTAGTCAACCACAACCAACAAGACATCTGAAGATATAAACAGTGCAAGTCATCCGGAAAGTCTGCCAAGGAGACTAAAGTTCTCTACAGATCCTGAGGACTTGGTAATAGGTGATGTATCGAAAGGTGTAAGTACACGTTCCTCAAATAGAGATATCATTGCAAATGTTGCTTTTATTTCTCAAATAGAACCTAAAAATACTGATGAAACTTTTGCTGATGAATTTTGAATTTCTGCTATGCAAGAGGAACTCAACCAATTTGAACGTAATCAAGTTTGGGAACTCGTTCCTAAACCTAATGATTATCCGATCATTAGTACTAAATGGGTTTTCATAAATAAATTAAATGAGTATGGTTCAGTTACACGTAACAAAGCACATCTTGTAGCTCAAGGATACAACAAAGAGGTTTATCGTCAGCAATGCCTCCTCGCCAAGGTAAAATGTGTCCGAAACCGACTGTACATTATCTCTTGATATTGTACAACCAGTGTGTTTAGCAGCACGACTCAATGACGATGCATGGCGGTGGCATGCACGGTTCGGCCACCTCAACTTCGAAGCACTCAGGAAGTTAGCTCGCCGCAACATGGTGCATGGGCTACCACAGATCGAACACGTTAATCAAATCAGCGATAGTTGCCTTGCCGGGAAGCAACGCCGCACGCCATTTCCGCAGGAGACCAAGTACCGTGCCGACAACCTGCTAGATCTCGTTCACGGTGATATCTGCGGGCCGATCACACCGGTGACACCTGGTGGTAAGCGCTACTTCTTGCTCCTCGTCGACGATTTCAGCCGCTACATGTGGTTGACGCTACTGGGTTCGAAGGATGAAGCGCCGACAGCCATCAAACACTTTCAAGCCCACGTCGAGGTGGAGACCGGGCGCAAACTGTGCACGCTCCGTACTGATCGTGGGGGCGAGTTCACATCCGTAGCATTTGGCGAGTATTGTGCGGGCCTCGGTATCAAAGACAACTCACAGCGCCTACTCACCACAGCAAAACGGCATCGTCGAGCGCCGGAACCAGACGGTCGTCGTGATGGCGCGCAGCCTTCTGAAGGCAAAGGATATGCCCGGGAAGTTCTGGGGCGAGGCGGTCACGACGGCTGTCTACATCCTCAATCGCTCGCCGACACGAAGCATCGACGGCAAGACGCCGTACGAGGCATGGCACGGACACAAGCCAAGCGTGTACTTCCTCCGCACCTTCGACTGTGTTGCACACGTCAAGGTGGCCAAGTCGAACTTACAGAAGCTAAAAGATCGCAGCAAGCATATGGTCTTCATCGGCTACGAGCCCGGCACCAAGGCGTACCGGGTATACGGACCCCGCCGGCAAGCGCGTGCACGTCACACGCGACGTTGTTTTCGACGAGGAAGCCAAGTGGGACGGGCATGCAAGACAACTTAGGTGAGACATTTACTGTTGAGTATACTATGATCCCCATACCACATGTTGAACACACAGGCACGCCGGTGCACGGGAGTGGCGATCCATCAACACCAATGGCACCCAGTCCAGGGCCGTTGACGCTGGCATCCGGGGCAGAAACACCCGACTCAGTGGTACAACGTGGAGTGAAATTTGTCTCGCCACCCACCAATGCCTCGGCCATGCTCGACGCCGATGACGACGGGCAGTGCAGGTACAGGACCTTGGCGAGCTTGCTTGACACGACCACCGTCCGCGAGCTCGATGTCGACGAGCTAATACTCATGGTTGACGAAGAACCTGTCACTTTCTTTGAAGTAGAGAAACACAGATGTTGGCGCCAAGCGATGCTCGAGGAGATGAGCTCCATTGAGGAGAACCGTACATAGCACCTCGTAGACCTCCCAGCCGGCCATCGTCCGATCGGTTTGAGGTAGGTCTACAAGCTCAAGAAGGACGAGCAAGGCGCCGTCCTCAAGCACAAGGCGTGGCTCGTGGCAAAAGGCTATGTGCAAAGGCAAGGAGTGGACTTCGAGGAAGTGTTCGCGCTGGTTGCTCGCCTCGAGTCCGTCTATTTGTTGATCGCACTCGTCGCGCATGAGGAGTGGGTGTTGCACCACATGGACGTGAAGACGACGTTCCTCAACGGCGACCTCAAGGAGGAGGTGTACGTCGCCCAACCTCCCGGCTTTGTTATCGAAGGACAGGAGCACGAAGTGCTGAAACTTGACAAGGCACTGTACGAGTTGCAGCAAGCACCAAGAGCTTGGAACACCAAGCTTGATAGTTGCCTATTGTCACTTGGTTTCCACCGGAGTGCACAGGAGCATACAGTGTATACATGCGGCAAAGGTCCAGCTCGCCTACTTGTGGGTAAGTCGACGATCTCATCATCACCGGGACGGACCCAGAAGAGATTGCCAAGTTCAAGGAGGAGATGAAGGCCTTGTTCAAAATGAGTGACTTGGGATTGCTCACCTTCTACCTCGCCATCAAGGTGCAGCAGTCCAATGGCTTCATCACCCTCAGTCAGGAGGCATATGCGTTCAAAATCTTGGAGAAGAGTGGCATGGTGGATTGCAACCCGTGCCACGTCCCCATGGAACCGAGGTTCAAGCTAAGCAAGGTGAGCTCAGCCCCTCCGACTGACACAACATCCTACAGGAGCATCGTCGGGAGCCTCCGGTACTTGGTGCACATGCACCCAGACATCTCGTACGCGATGGGCTACGTAAGTCGGTTCATGGAGAATCCGACCACCTTTAAGTCTACATTCCATTGGATACTTGCCCACATCTTGAGGAACCTTTATCCCTCAATAGAGTTCAGAGAATTGAACCAACTATGCTTTTACCTTATAACTCATCATCAAAATCCAACACTCATCATGTTGATTCCGTCCCTCCTGTTGATGAACAACCGCAAACCTTAAGAGTTTATTTTCAATTTGTTGCATGATCGCTTCCACAAAGAAGATATACGCAATCGTGCTACTGATCATCGTCAAACTCTCCAGACTCAGGTTCTTGGCAACACTTTGATAGACATCCAGTACACCCTATCGAAGCACCCAGCCGGACCTTTTCCGATTCTCCGGAATCCGAATCAACAAGAATTTCTTATTGATCACCCCTATGTTCAGCAACATTTGGATCCAGCTGATGCCTTCTTTGATCCAAACAGAATAGTTGAACCTGATGATGAAGATGAAGAAAATGACAATTAGTTACTCAATGAATTTAAATGTTTAAAAAGTTTACTTTTAGATGCTCTACTATGATGTTTCCACTACACATCTGCTTTTGTATGGGTTTTTTTCAAATGAATAAAGTTTAAAGCAATTTTCTTTTGTCATTATATGTTATCCTGTATACACTTTACTCTCTTGTTTTTCTTATCATCTCACCGATTTCGGGGGAGCATGCCATTTCGATCAAATGACAACGAGGGAGAAAGACATACATGATACTAGCATACAAGATGATACTTGACAGACGTTGCCTTTAGCATATCAACTGCTCCACAGTCACGAGGGAGCCTTGCATATCAAAGACTTGCAGTACCATTCATAGTTTGTCAATTATCAAAATGGGAGAGATTGTTGGCCCATCCGGTCTCAGTCAACTTGATTTTGATAATTAACTAAACCATGCATTGATATGTCGCAATCTGAAGCCTCAACACTGCTATTACATGTCGTCTGTATTGTGTCTATTCAAATGTAATCTTTTATTTATTTGAGTCTAGGATTGATGTAAGTTGAGTCGCACTAGCAAATCAAAGTATCTATACCCAGATACCGAGTCCACTCAAATAAACCAAAGAACCTATCCACCAAATAAGGCCACATTCATTAACAAAGTCCACCATACTTAGAAATCGAACTCGGACCGAATTTATGCCGAACTCGGTTACCATTTTGGTATGAAATCAACCAGTTCAATAAGCTCTTGATTTCTTGGCCTAACGGTTGAAAATTTGAGTTAAACCCCATCCGAATTCCGGCCGAATTCTGTTTGCCAACATACTATAAATAGGATTGGATTTCTATATTTCTACTCAATAATTCTTAAATCTTCTATCATATTGTGAGCAAACATCTAAGCCTTAACTTTTCCATCTCCAAGAGCAATTCCCTAGCCTTCCTAGTGCCAAGTGCGATCTCGGTCTAGAAGTCTACAGAGTTGTAAAGAGCTTTGTTCCATCAGTTACTCTCTCTTGTTGTGAAGTTGCGAGACTTCGGATCAAACCTCGTGGTGTAAAGAAGTGGCAAACCTTCGGATCAAAAGCTTGTGATTCATTATTGGTGATTATAGTGGATAAAACTCCGAGCTTGAGTTCTCAGGACTGGACTATTCCTCTCAGAGGAAAACCAGTATACATCTTGGTGTTTGCATTTGCTCTCTCTACTTTACTGCTTTACTTTACTGTCTTTATATACACTGTTAGTTAGCAACTGCCTTCATTCTGATAATCTTTAATTGGGTAGATTATTCCGCTGCACTCTATTCACCCTCCCTTGAGTTGCTTTACGGTCCTCCAGTTTGGAGGACGTGGTCGTGGGGGTCGACGGGATGGTCGAGGGGGTTATCGAACGAACCTGCTGGTAGCAGAAGGCGAGGAGGAAGCTAATGGTGCCTATACTGAGGAGGATCAGGCACTACTGGGCATGTTGGAAGTACTCAGAAGAAAGCAGAGAGCGTCAAGCGATGGAGACAGGAGGAGTGGGACTGAGGAGACGTCCACCTCAGTCTTCGCCAGAGGCAACGCTGCCATGTATGTCCATCCATCGGAAGGTACTGATAACTCACTCGCCCTTGCATCTATGTCTTCCCTTAAATCGCCGGACTGGATTGTCGATTCGGGTGCGTCTCGACACGTGACAGGGAATGCTAGTGAGTTCTCTTCCTACACTCACCTAGCATCTGCACACAACATTCAAACAGACGATAGTATTTTCCAGCCAGTGGTCGGAAAGGATACTGTCGATTGTACATGTTCAGTAAGATTATCCAATATTTTATATGCTCCTTTTCCAGTCAGTCTTTTGTCCATTAGTTCTATAATCCTCCAACTAAAATGCATCGTCTCTTTTGATATTCCTAAGGTGATCTTCCAGGAGAAGGAGACGGGACGAAGACTTGGGACTGACACTTGGCATGATGGACTGTGGTACCTGGATCGGGAAGGACTGGATTCGGCATCGGTGTCTCTGGCAGAAATGGCAGGAATGGGAGGACCAAAGATGAGTGTCGAGGATACACTTGTATTCCATCACAGGCGGTTGGGACACTCCTCTTTTGGTATTTTGAATAGGTTGTATCCATCTATTTATGAGAAGGCAAATAAGGAGAAACTAGTATATGATGCATGTGATTTAGGCAAACTTACTAGGAGCTCATATGTTGGTGCGGGCCATAGGAGCTCTTCTGTTTTTGATATTATACATTCTAATGTCTGGGGGCTGTGCGCCACTACTACTATGAATGGTTACAAGTATTTCGTCTCTTTTATTGATTGTTCCTCTCGTGTCACCTGGCTGTATTTGATGAAGAATAAGAGTGAGGTCTTTGCATGTTTCTGGGACTTTCATAAACATGTCCAAACTCAGTACAGAGCAGTGGTGAAGGTACTAAAGTCTGACAATAGAACAGAGTATACCAACAAAGCACTTGAGGAATACCTGTCAGCCCAAGGGATACAGCATCAGACCACCTGTGCATATACACCAGCAAAGAATGTAGTGGCAAAAAAGAACAGATACCTTTTGGAGGTGGCAAGGAGCATGATGATCGTCATGAATGTCCCACAGAGTCTATGGGGGCATGCAGTGTTGACAACAGCTCGATTGATCAACAGGATGTCCTCGAAGGTACTGGATGGAAGTCTCCATGTGAGATATTGCAAGAAAATAATAGTGGGATAATCCCACTAAAGGTGTTTGGATGCGTATATTTTGTGTAGGACAACAAACCGTCTGTTGGAAAACTTGACCCCAAAGCAGTCAAGTGTGTATTCGTGGACTATTCGGCGACTCAAAAGGGGTACGTGTGCTGAGCCCAGTAGAGAAGAAGTTTGTAAGCATAGATGTTCACTTCTGGGAGTTTGAGTCATACTACCGTCAGGAGGGAACCTCATCCATGAGCAACTCACCTGATACTGAGAGTATGAGACGAGAGAGGGAGATTGGTGAGAGTGTTCTGACCGATTTAGGAGTATGACATGGAAGAATGTTTGAGAAGGAGCATGAGAGTGAAGAGGAACAGGGGGAGGCGATGAGAGGTGTTAGGCCCACGGCTCAGAGAGAGTTACTTACCTACAACAGGAAAGGAAAGCAAACTGCAGGACCAGTACCTATAGTGCCAGTGCCAAGTCCCTTGCCTGCGTCCATCTCAACTCCTGAGACACCTACACCACCACCACCAGATTCCCCTTAAGATGATATCATTCTTCCTACTCCTCCCACACCATTATCAGTACGGAGGACCACTCGCAGCAATGCGAAAAATCTTCCTGATAGATATGGTTTGGCCTTGTTCGGTTTGTTTCATATAATAACATCTCTTCCTCTCATTGAGCATTCATTGCATCTTTGGATAGTATTATTGTACCTAACAATTGGCAGGTTGCCAAGAATGATCCAAAGTGGAAAGCGGCGATGCACGAGAAGTTAGACGCTCTTGAGAAGAATCACACTTGGGAACTGGTAAAACTACCAGAGGGGAAGAGGGCAGTCGGATGCAAGTGGGTCTTTACTGTGAAGCAGAACCCAGAGGGAAAAGTAGAGCGGTACAAGGCTCGACCGGTGGCAAAAGGATACAGTCAGACGTACAACATTGACTATGATGAGACCTTTGCACCAGTTGCGAAGATGAGAACCGTCAGGACCCTGATTTCTTTGGCAACGAATGGTAGATGGAAGCTACACCAACTGAATGTGAAGAATGTGTTTCTTCATGGAAATTTAGTGGAGGAAGTGTACATGGAGACACCACCAGAATTTTGCACCGATAAGACAGTGGGCAAGATCTGTAGGTTGAAGAAGTCCCTTTATGGACTGAAGCAGTCTCCTCGAGCGTGGTTTGACAGATTCAGGAGGACAATGATAGGGATGGGATATCAGCAGATCAATGTTGATCATACTGTGTTCTTCCGTCGGAGTGGAGGCCACATCACCATGCTTGCGGTGTATGTGGACGATATGATTATCACAGGAGATGATGAGCATGAGATTGCCCGACTCAAGGGGAAGCTTGGCAAGGAGTTCGAGGTGAAGGACCTTGGCTTTCTTCGGTACTTCCTTGGGATTGAGATTGCTCGAGAAGCAGAGGAGATTGTTCTTTCTCAGAGGAAGTATGCACTGGACCTTCTCACAGAGAGAGATGGGATGCAGACCTGCAGCGACGCCTATCAACCAGGGGTTCAAGCTATGTGCTGAGGCTGGAGAACCAGTTGACCGAGACAGATACCAGAGACTGGTGGGCAAGTTGATCTATTTGAGCCACACGTCCTGATATCTGCTTTGCAGTGAGTGTGATGAGCCGCTACATGCATGACCCAAGGAAGGGTCATATGGACGCAGTGTAACAGATTCTAAGATACTTGAAGGGTGTCCCCGGAAAGGGGTTGATATTCAGGAAGAATGATCACTTGAGCATCGAGGGCTACTGTGACTCTAACTAGACTAGTTGTACTGATGACAGGAGGTCTACCTCGGGCTATTGTATATTTATAGTAGGCAACTTGGTCTCTTGGAGGAGTAAGAAGCAGTCGGTGGTGACCAGATCGACAACTGAAGCGGAGTACAGAGATATGGCCTTGGGAGTTGCAGAGCTGCTATGGCTGAAGAATATGCTGGTGGAGCTGAAGCTGGATCAAGGAGCCAAGATGAAGTTGTGGTGTGACAACCAGTCAGCCATCAGTATCGCCAATAATCCAGTGCAGCATGACAGGACCAAACACATCGAGATCGATAGGTTCTTCATCAAGGAGAAGTTGGACCGTAAACTACTGGAGCTAGGTCATGTTCCAACCACGGAGCAGGTAGCAGACAATATGACCAAGGGACTTAGCTCTGCAGATATGATTAGAAGATGTAACAAGATGGGCTTAGTGAATATCTTTCGCCCATCTTGAGAAGGAGTGTTGGTATATTAGAATATTATTGGTATATTTGTTGGTATATTAGAATATTCTTGGTATATTTGTTGGGATATTAGAATATTCTACAGGAGGTTTTAATGGGGTATTAATGTAAGATGAAGGGTTCTAAGGCTATAAATAGCCAAGAGATTATCAATAAAAAATATAACAATTACTCCAAAATATTCTACACAAATTATGTAGCTTCAACATTTCATTTCTTAAATTTTTACTAGTTAAAAAAATTATCTTTTCGTAAGTGTTGAAACCAAATATTCCAATACTACGGTTGAAAACCAGTGAAACAACCAAACTATTTCCAATCCCGATACTCAAAGAATGGATCTGATACCAACACTGAGTAGTTCTTGAAATGCTTTCTTTTCTAAAGAAAGAATAATAGTGGATCATTGGAAATGACAAACCAAAAAATTAGGTACAGCTGAATAATACAGATTCAAACCAGGAAAATAAAGATTAGCATATAAAAAAATTAGGGAACTAAATGCAAGCAGAGGGATAGGCGTCCCATAGGAAAAAAATTCTCTTGAAGGGAGTTTTTCTTTTTCTTTTTTGTAGTAATTTGTAGG
This sequence comes from Iris macrosiphon, assembly GCA_036927795.1. Taxonomy (NCBI): domain Eukaryota; kingdom Viridiplantae; phylum Streptophyta; class Magnoliopsida; order Asparagales; family Iridaceae; genus Iris; species Iris macrosiphon. The sequence goes on along the minus strand of JAYESA010000019.1, from coordinate 115,947,129 downwards.
GGTTTGCAAATCTAAATCATGAACATCACCATAAGAGCCAAGTCAAAACAAATTCAATTATGATAGTTTGCTACATGAAGCAATTTACATTCTTATACTCAGAAACTTACAATGGAAGCATAGGACTTCTTTGGTGCCTCTTCCTGGACAGCAGTAACTGGAAGTGGAACTGGAACAGCCACCACTTCCTCGATACCACTTGGAACTTCGTTAATGACCTCTTCCAGTGGCACTTCCTCCTCAACGACAGCAGAAGCCTCTTCATTATCTGAAGGGTTATACACTTCCTCCTCATTCACTTCCTCTTCCATTATTGGAGCTGATGTCTGTTCAACGACGACTTGCTCTAGTGGAGGAGTTTCTGCATTAATTAAGTATAGATGAAAGGGTAAGTTAAGACCAGCAATACAAGGGTTACCTTAATTTACAAATTGTACCTATCAGAAAGAATTTCTGATAAGCATTAAATCATAAGCAATAAGAAGAAGTTAATAAGCAAAATAGGTACATATCATATGAAGTCAGTAATATTTCTACAAAAGTAACTTTGACAATCATCTATAATGAATGCTCTCTCTATCCTGTCGATACTTTCTAGATTTCCAATACAGAGGTAAATATCAAATTATAAATCTGGATTTTAATTGCGTCAGTCAAACAAGAAGGGTCTCGGCAAAAGAGGCTCCAACCTTACAAAAGAACAAACAGTAATAAAAAAATGGCAAATTTTGCAAGGAGAAACAAGTTAACCTTTGGATGATTAAATTTCTACTGATTTTCTCTTCCTTTAGATGTTTAGAATTAACATCTAAAGGCTGTTCAAAAAATCGAAGTGCTTCAAATGACCAACAGAGCTTTTACTATAGAATGGAGATTTACAAGTATACGAAAAATATATAAAACAGAAAGAAACCAAGTCATCATTCAAATTTTGAAGGTGACTAAAATCATTAAAAGCAAATGAAGTATTTGATGCTGTCTGGAGTTTGTACGTCAAGTTAAAACAACCCTATAGCAAAATATTATGAAAAAAAGTGACTTTTCATTAAGAAATAGAATTGGCAAACAGCTCGAGTCAGGTAACCATCAAAAAACAACGGTGTCACACATTCAGAAGGCAGAAAAATCTGCATTTCGAATAAGAAATCTAACTCTATCAACTAAATAAGAAGTTGCTATAAGAAAGTGGGAGTCCTAGGAACAATCTTCATGACAGTATAAAGAAAGTGATCACTAAACACATAATGAAGATCCAATTTGTGCTTCGTGGCATCATCTAGTTCACGCATACCCATGTTTAGTTGAGTTTAGTTTGCTCTTATTTTAGTTTGAAACCAGTGGAGTCTATTTGGAGCTTGTAACTCTAGCTACAACCCTAGAGCAATATATTCTAAAAGATGTGACTTTTCGTTAAGAAATAAAATTAACAGCTAAAGGCAGGTAATGATCAAGAAAAAAAAAGGGTGTTACACACTTAGAAGGCAGAAAAACTGTCATTCAAGTAAGAAATAACTCTATCAACCAAGTAGAGACTTGCTATAAGAAAGTGGGTCTCCCAGGTTTAGAAACAAATTTCATGACAGTGTAAAGGACGTTGTCATTAAATCACATAATAGAGATCAAATTCGTGGTTCGTGGCGTCATTGTGTTCCGGATTAGTCGAGTCTTGTTTAGTTTAGTTTAGTTTGCTCTATCAGTTGAACATGTTTCAGTTAGTTAGGGACTTGCTTGTTTCCCAAGTCTACGAGTCTATGAATAGAGTTGTAATCAGACTTTATTGATTAATGAATTGGTGAATGAATGAGATTTTCTTCGAGAGATGCATGTGATGTGCTTTTTGGGTGAAGCCAACCCCAAACATAGGTCTGAAACCTAGAACACTAACCCTAATTTTTCTTCCTCTTTCCCAAAACATTCTCCAAGATCCTTCTCTCTTATCTTGCTGTTGTCGCATGCCAACACCTGAGCCTTTGTGATCCTGCTGCCTGACCAAGTTGCAATCCATGCCTTACTGCCAGGCTGCCCCTCTCCTTGTTGTTGCAGCCATGTTTCCCACCTACAATTTTGCAACCAATCTGCAGCCCTGATGCCAAATGTAAAAACCCCTCTTCTTTGCTCCCACCAAAAACAGCAGACACCTCTCTCCATCCCCTTGTGCAACCTGACAGCCATCCATCCCCTCTTTTTACCCACCTGCAGGCACCCATATATTCTTCCCTCCATCTTCTATTGCAAACCCAAACAGCCCCATCTCCACTCTTTATAAAATCAGCACCAAAATCAAGCCCCAACCACCACCATCCACACAAGTCAATCCTTGAATGTTGGATTGTGGTTGATCCTAGGATCTTGAACACAAAGGCCTTAATGGAGGAACATCTTTAAGTGCTAGATTTTAGCAAGTTCAATTGTGTGAACGTACTCCACCAATCCTCATGTCTCCAATCTACATTTTTCTTGATTCAATTGCGAATTTGGTACTTTCTAGATATCATCACCAATTCTTGGGTGTATTTGGGTGGATTCCACTGCGTGTCATATCATTGTTGTAGGATTGCATCTACAACTTGATATCAGTTGCATTCACATTAGTCGCATGAACATAGCATCTTGCTTAGAAATTAATCCATTTGCTTTGTCTAGGCTTTTTGCATGTGTGATTATTCTGTGATCATCTGCATGGTTCCATCTGGAGTTCCCTTTAGTTGTGTCATGTGTCACATAAAGCCCTTGAATAGTTATAACCCTTAAATTCTCTACTTGTAATCTTTGTCACAGGCGACGCCTAGACGGCCTAGGCGTGCAAGTTGGGGGATGGTCGCCTCGACCCGAAGAAATAAACCCTATGTCTGGCGATGGTTGCCTAGGCGCGCCTAGGCGGGCGCCTAGGGTCGACCAGAGGAAAGAAAGGCGGACGCCTAGGGTTCTCTAAAAAAGAAAAAAAAGAAGAGGAGGAAGAAAGAAGAAAATGCTACTCCATAGCCGATTGTTGTTACTGCTGCTCAAAAAAAGAAGAGAAAAGCAAAGGAAAAGAGAAAAGACTCACCTCTGGTTTGCTTCTTCTTATGTTGCTGCTGTTTTTTTTTTTTTTTTTTTTTGTTTGCTGCTACTGCTTCTTATGTTGTTGATTTTTTTTTTTATATTGTTGGTTGTTGTGGCTACTTTTTTTTCCTGTAAACTTGCATTTGTGGCCTAGGCGGACGCCTAGGCGCGCCTGGACGAGGCAGGTAGGTTGTCGTCTCGCCTCGCCTCGCCTAGCGTCTAGTACAACATAGCTTGTAATAAAGACTTTCCTCATCAAGTTTAGATCCATCTCATATATGTAGTTAAATCAACTAAATACAAATGCTTCATAGTCTCTTTAAAGCAGCCCAATCGATAAACTTTGTATTTATTAAATTTGTTAGCCTTAGTTAAGTAACATATCAGAAAACTTCTATGAATGAAGTCATACTCTTTTATATATTGTACTCACTTCTTCCTTAATGATGTAAGTAAATTCAACTTCTCAACGTGGTAACAAAGCAAGGTCCACTTTTCTAACTTTTTGCTTCCACAAAATTTCCTATACCGTAGCCTTAATCCTACCCTAACACATCATTGTCTCGTAGCCCTGTAGCCCTAAACATGTTGCCCTAACCCGAACCGGAAGACCAGCACCGAGTCGTCCTCTCTCTCTCTCTCCCTTGGTCGCCGTAGCTTCTCCTAGTATCGTGTTTCTGTCAGCAACCCAGGCACCCTCTTCATTGGCAACTCCATTTGTCTCGCAGCCAAACCATCCTCTTCCTAGCTGCTGCTCCCCTTTGCATTCAAACCCTAGTTTACTCCTGCTTGACGCCTCCAGTACCGCTCCAAACAATTCCAAAACCTAACCCTCCTAACCTAAAATTTGCCACCATCGTGCCCACAACCATCAAGTAAATTATCTAGGCATCTGTTTCCAATGCACCCAAACTCATTATCCTCAGTTACAGCCTTTAAGCCAGACCCGTTTCCTCATCTAACCCAGACTCGGTCCATCCTTTAACCCAAACCTACTCCAGACTAACCTAAAGCCATTTTCCTACCTTGCACACCCTAACTTGCTCCAAAACCCATCCCACATCATTCCAAACCAATTCCAAACTTGGTCCCTCACCCATTATGGCTTCTCTCTCCTCAGTTTACACAGCATTGACTACAACAGAAGATCATTTGGCTACCCAATCCGGTCTATAGACGATCGTTTGGCTAGCCAATCCAGTCAATAGACCAATCAGCTAGGCAATATGGGTTCTTCTTAGCTCTCTGTTGATGTGTGCGCTCACAGCATGTGCCCTTTCACATCATCTCACAGAAAATCCACCATCCAATAATACTAATGCTCTACATAATGATGCCATGATAATTTCATGGCTTCTTCGCTCCATTGATGATGTGTGCTCACGTATGGTTGATTCTTTCATCAGCTTCGGTCTTTCTTCTCCTACACGGATCTTTTCTGCACTTTATGTGACGCTTCTTTTCTGATGTTCTCTTGTATGAAACGTACCTTCCCACTAACTTTGATAGTATGTTGTCTGCTCGTGTTGTTGCCTCAACTGCTTTAACTCGTCTCACATTCCGGCCATCAAATTGTATCTGTCAAAAGGTGTCATCCCCATAGACCCATCTCCACTTCATCCTCTCTCTCTCTCTCTCTCTCTCTCTCTCTCTCTCTCTCTCTACATATTCTGGGATAGCATGCATTTCTTATTTTTCTTCTTCTTGGACACTCGAGTTTGATGCCACCGATCATGTTACTCTGGAAATTATCTCCTCTTGTTACTTTTCTTTATATACTACAGATGTGATACGTATTTTGTTATTTTGTGCAGGTACAGATTCAACACTCAGATTATACAAAATACATTCACCGAGAAGCAAGATTAATTTCAAGAGTTGATTTTATTTTTATGGAAGATGGTGTAAAAAATTATTATAATATAATGAAATTAGCATGTATGTAATTCAAGTAACGTAATATTTTCAAAAACATATTGTTATCCAAATATTCTATTAGCACAATCAAAAGATCACTATAGAGTTGGTTATGCCATTTCAAGCAGAATTACTCCTCTCAATATTTGTGGACAACATGAATCAATATTATATTAGAGATTTTTAGATATTAATCATACCTAATAATATTTAATAAATTGAAAAGAGAAAACTTAGTTAATTATCAGGCATATGGTAGAAAATCGACCGTTGGTTGATGTTGGTGGTAAAGGAGATTGTCGATGGCGATATGGCAAGCGACCGTTAGGGTTCGATGTGGATTTGTTGCAGTTTCGACAGGTTCTGGATGATGATGGTGGTTGGATTTTTTTGGAAGAAAAAAAATAAAATTTATTGAACTATGGCAGGGTTCACCCTCCGCACCTACGTTGTATTGGACTTCATACCTCAATCACAATAAATGCACAAATAATTGTTAAAGCAAAAAAACATGCATTTAATATCTCAATATTTAATAATTGTCTTTTCTACAATAGAAATGTCACATTTATATAGTAGGAGCAACCGAAAAGAAAACTACTACTCCGATGTGGGACTAAAAAAAAGAATAAAAGCCAACTAAATGATAGCTACTACTAAGTCTGAGCTTATCCAAATAAAATAAAACAAAATAGAATTCTCATATGAAAGCCAAATCTGGTTGGTGGTGGTCATACTACGTCTTTTGCGTCTCATGTACACACGTCAAAAGTGACGGGTATGCGTCTCGATGTCATCATTCTTTCCATGTGGAAAAAAACTCGACCCTGTTTAATGTATCTTTGTTGCTCTCGTACTGTTCCAAGATGTCAGAATATATGCGTTGGAGTCCATCTCGATCAACCCAAGTGTCATCAAAATAAGGCCTTCCTTTCCAACGTATATGATCGCATCATCTAAAATATTATTAATTTCATTTATTATAGGTGGGATATTTGGTAAGAAGGGTCACTCAAAAGTAGGCTTGAGATCATGCTCATCATCAAGTGGATTTTCAGGTCTAAAATCTGGACATTTATAAACTACTAGTTAGATCTTCGATATTAAAAGTAGGACTAATGCCAAAATAATCTGGAAGATCTAGAACATAAGCATTATCATTAATTTGCCTCAAGATCCTAAAATAACCTAAACCACGAGCATGCAATTTCTTTAAAGTTTCTGAAGGAAACCGTTTCGGACGTATCCGGACCATCACATAGTCTCATACATCAAAATTCCTTATATCGTCTACTTAGATTAGTTCGAGCTTTATAATTAGTGTTACTTTGTTTAATTCTTTTGCTGATTTCCTTAGTGTAGATCGTGTATATGTAATGCAAATGCAGATGTAGATTGTGACACACTATAGTAATGTACCATGGGAACAAGATCTATAGGTTGCGTAGGCTATCTCAGCTAGACTCATGAGCCATGCCTATTAACCAAATTGTTGTATGCAAACTCAACGATAGACAACTATAGATCACAATCGCTCAAGTTTTCGTCAACGAGCGTCTTTAACAAGATCCCTAAACTTCGATTGACAAAATTGATTAGACCATTGGTTTGAAGACGAAATGCATTAGAGAATTGCAGCTTAGTGTTCATCATGTGCCATAGGATTTTCCAAAAAATGGCTAGTAAATTTCGCATCACTATCAGACACAATGTTTTAGACCGTCCATGTAATCTAACGACTCCGCCAAAATAAAGCTTTGAGACTCTTCATGCATCGGAAGTCTTAGAACATGGTATAAAGTGGGCCCTTTCCAAAAATTGATCCACCACAATAAAATGAAATCATGCTTCCGAAGTGTCCTCGGGAGGCCTAGCACAAAATCTATGCTAACATTCTGCCAAAGGCAGTTTGGCAATCGCAGGGCGTGTAGAGGCCAGTGTTTTATTTTCGTTGTTTAGCTAACTGGCAAGTGTGGCATTGACCAATAAACTTAACGTCTTATTTCAAAGTTGACCAATAAAATCGATACTCAACGGCCTCAATAGTCGTCCAAAATGACCTACGAGACTACCGACGTACAATTCCCAAACAAAAATTTCTCTCTCAGAGGTACAGGAAACGCACAGCTTGCAAATTCGAAATAGGTAACCGTCCTGTAGGACGAAACCATCTATCTCAAGAGTCATGGCATTGTTTTAACAATGTAAAAATCTCACCAAAATTCAACAATGAGTGTTATGCAACAAGTGAGTGCATCAGCGGCTTTGTTCTCTAACTCATGTCTTATGCTTGAGGGTGTAAGTATAGTCCTGAAGGAACTCAACCCATCTACCAAGCATCACATTTAATTTCTTGGGAGATGGTGTATGAAAGGGTCTGATGATTAGAGTAAATAATGAATTCTTGCGGAAGCAAATAATGTCGCAAATGGTATAGAGACTGAATTACAATATAGAACTCATTATTATAGGTGGAATATCGTTGCCTAAATATCGTTTAACTTTTCAATAAAGTAGGCAACTGGGTATCCTTCCTGAGATAGGACCCCACATATACTAATGTCAAAAACATCACAAGTTATTTCAAAAACTTTAGAGAAATTGGGAAGACGCAAGACTGAAACTTCCACAATTCTCTGTTTAATTTCCTTGAATGCTTTAGCAGTAATTTTGACCATTCAAATTCACCTTAATGGTACTAAATACCTTAATAAATCGACAATAAAAGGTAGCGACCCGTGAAAATTCCTTTCATCCATAATGTTACAGGGCTCGGGCCATTCTTCGATAACACGTATCTTCTCGGGGTCAGTAGAGACTACATCATAAGAGACTGCAAACCCTAGGAAGATAATCTTATTGGTGAGTAAATGTATTTCTTGAAATTGGTATACAATTTCTTTTTCCTTAACACGATACAAACTTGACGCAGGTGGTCCAAGTGTTACTCGTTAGATTGATTATAGATTAAGATGTCATCAAAGTATACAACTAAAAAAATTCTATAAAAGGTCGGAGTACTTGTGTTGATCAATCTCATAAATGTGCTTGGAGCATTAGTTTACCCAAAGGGCTTAACCATCTATTTTCATATAGACAATCCTTCGTCTTAAAAGTTGTCTTCCATTCATCTCCAGGATGGATACAGTTAGGAACACGGTGTGAACCGAACATGAGTTGGCCCATGAGGTGCGATATTGGATTGAGCCAATATGCCTCAAAAGAAAATTCTCATGTAAGACCTGAACCAATCACAATTATCTACACCTCATGATCTCCTTCCTACCCGATGTGGGACTAAACTATCAACTCCATTGTCACCACCCTTTGAGCGCTCAACCGGAAACGAGATACAATTCAACAATCTCCACCTTAGCTCGTTTCCGCTGACCGAGCAACCAAGCACACCCCAGCTACCTCTGCTCGTTCCCGCCAGCCGAGCACCTAAGAGATCCAACATATTGTCAACTCGATCCGTTCAACCACAGAACCAAGTCGACGCGTTCATCTACACCATCATTGTGTGCCAACTACAACGTCTTGCTCCACCTTGGACACGTCGGACCCACATTTGAAGCCAATTTGTATAGTTGCTCTAACCTTAGGCATGATCCACCTTCAGACCACCTTATAGAGAATGCTCATAACTCCACCTTAAGAAGAGAGTCCGTATAATAGGCCTGATTATACACACGAACATTCAGCATATCTGTCTCGAACCAATTAGAGTCAACCAAACCAATCCCGTAATCATGGGCTCTGATACCACTTATTGGGAACACGGTGTGACCCAAACCGGAGTTGGCCCATGAGGTGCGATATTGGATTGGGCCCATATGTCTTAAAAGGAAATTCCCATGTAAGACATGAATCAATTCTATTTACACCTCATGATCCCACTTACTACCCGATGTGGGACTAAACTATCAACTCCATTGTCACCACCCTTTGAGCGCTCAACCGGATACGAGATACAATCCAACAAATACAAATTTGATAGTAGCCACTCTTCAAATTGATTTTGAAAAAATGGTGGCTCCCGTTATCATATCGAGCATGTCGTCTAAACGAATAGGAAAGGGTACTTCACCGTGATCAATCATATTTATTGTACAACTATCAACGTACATACGTCAAGATCTATCCTTTTAGGACATTAATAATGCAGGTACGCATAAGGACTAAGGATCTCTTTAGTAAAAGTCTTTTCTTAATAGCCCATCAACTTGTCTCTTTAATTCTGCATATTTTGTAGGATTCCTGCTATATAGTGGGACAAGTTGGGAAGACTAGCTCCCAGAACTAAATCAATTATATGTTGTATGTCACGCATTAGAGGTAAAGAATCCAAAAGATCCTCATGGAAGACATGATTACACGAAGGACCTCAAGAAGGATCAAATTGTTGGATGCCTTAGGGACTTCTTGAGCAGCAACGACAAAGATGGGAGTCTCACAATCTCTCTTTGGCACTTATCAAGTAAAATTTTCTAGTGTGTGATAGGTTTCTTCTCTACTTACTCCGTCTTTGGTTGCAAGAGAAGAAGTTTTATTTATTTTTTACCATCATGTTCAAACACACGTATTTGAGCAACAGTAGATAAGAACGTTCTTGTCAAACAACCAAGGTCATCCAAGAATAATGTGACCCACATCCATAGCCAACGCTTCGCACCAAATTTTTCCTTATAAATGTGAAACTCAAGTGGCACAAGGTACATTTCCTTAATGTGTAGTGTTGTAGCATTGATTCAGGAAACATTGTAAGGTTGACGATGCGGTTTGACTTTCAAACCAACACTTAATAAAATTGATGAGACTCTTTGATGCAACTTCCAGTATCAACGATTACCTTGCAACTCTTGTTATCAAGTTTTATCGAGGTGTGAAAATTGCAGTGACTCCGATCATCAATAACCTTAGGCTTAGGGTGGACAAACGTACAACTAACAACAAACAATCTAGTAGACTTCAAGTGCCTAACACAACTTATAACAGTTTCTTCAATCTCACTTTCTTTGTCAGACAAGTTTCCATTATTCTGATACTCAAAGTAAGAATCTTTATTTTCAGACTCAACATCGATGGATTCCTCTGTAAGGATGGCCTTTGAATGGACTTTCACATTGGGAAGCAACATGTCCACACCCTTGACACCTATGACACTTAGTATTATGTTCCACCTTTGAGTAATCATGTTCTACACTCTTGTCCTTGTCTTTGTACTCTACTTTAGGCTAGAAAGAACTTGGATTACACTTGTACTAGAGTGACTTGACGATTTACTTGGGTACCGACTCGACTGACTCGATAAGTTACCTTAAAATTGATTCGGAGAGGGTTTGTCAGTACGACTCTTAAAACTATGACCTGACATTTCCTCTAAATCTTGAACTAAACGGAAAGAATCTTCTAGGGTCCCTAATTGTCGAGCAAAAAATTCAGCTCGAACGTCGTCTCGTAAGCATGCTCTTTATCTAAAGAGATCATAATCTGGACTTATAGCTCCAAGTATACTACATCTCACTAAGAATTCAGCAAACTTAACAACGTACTCTTTTGCAAACTTATTGCCCTGAGTAAACTGGTTCCACTTATCTAACATTCGAGGATAAAAAGAGGGTGACAAGTTTTTTTTGGTAGTTCTCTTCATTTCATGTCAAGTTTGGATGTACTTATGCCCTTGATTTTGCCTCAAGAACTCAATGTTGGACCAATGTTGGCTAGCTTGTTCAGTTAGCTTCATAATATAAAGGCGAATCTTCCTCGCATCGGACATGGCATACCACTTAAAGTAGTTGTATGTTCCTCTAATCTAATCTAGAAAGTATTGCGGATCAAAACAACCATCAAAAGATGGGACATCAATCTTAATAATTTTAGGTATCGTTCATTCGAATCAAAGTTATTCCTCGATACTGCAGCCGACGATTTAGAGATCGCGAATCGTCACGGTTCGTATAATGATAGTAATCATTACGAGGGTTACGAAAATCATTACGATTATCACAGAAATCATTTTGAAGAGAACTTTGCCTACAATAAAAACTTTGCCCCGAGCATAAGGGCTTTGTCTCCGAGGAGGACTTTGTCTATTTTGTCTTTCTACCCTATCAAGTATTTCTCGGATCTCCATTTGAAAGTCTTGGGTTTCCGTTTTGAAGCTAGCAATGGTATTGTTTAAAATAGCAAGTTGGTCAATTACTTTCAATAAATTGGGATCCATGTTGTCACCCATGTTATCGCTTGAGTCGTCTAACGAATAAAAGAGACCATTATGGGTGGACATGCAGTAGACGATCCTAGTCTATATGAGATTGAGGAAAGAAATCGTTCTAGTACAATCCTAGTAATAAAATATATTATATATGATGCAATCAACCGGTTGTTATCTTGAGTTTGTGAAAGATGATTTCTTTTAATAATAACCAAAGTTTATTACACAAACTAGAGCAACTCCTAAACATTTTCAAATTAAGTGAATAAACCTCTCTAGTGGCACGAGACTCACTGATATCAAATCACACAACAACCGCTTCCTTCAAAGTTCTAATAAACTCCGTCTGATCGGCAATCCCGAGACACGGACATCAGAAATTTTTTAAGGCCAATGTCTAAGTAAATTTTAAATTTAAGTCGGTGATTTTTTGGCTATGGATAGATGGGGAAACTCAATTATATCTTGTAGAGATTGTCCTAAAATATTCTTTTGCAGAATGACCTACTAACTAAATGCACAAACTATGCTCTGATACCGAAATGATGTGATACATATTTTATGCAGGTACATATTTAACATTCAAATTGTACAAAATATGTTCACCAAGAAGCATAATTAATTTCAGCAGTTAATTTTTTATAATATGTATAAAATTATTATGATCTAATAAAATTAGCATACGTGTAATTCTAAGTCAAATAATCTTTTTGAAAAAATATTACAATCCAAATATTCTATTTTTAGCACGATACTAAGATTAATATAGAGATGGTCGTGTCATTTCAAAGCAGAATTATTGTTCTCCTCTCAATATTTGTGGACAACCAAAAATTAATAATATATTAGAGATTTTTTGAGGCTGGTGATACCTAACAATCTATACTACTATATAATAAGAAAAGTTAGCTTTACCATGAACTTTTTTCTTCCAAATATGTCCTTACCAAACTTTACTAATTAGTTTTTTTATCAAATTTATTGAGGACAGCTAAGTAATTACATATAGAAAAAAATTAAAGGAAATATAGTTTGCTCTTCTGATGCATTTTACTTTTCCCAAGTACAAAAAAATTAATTAATATACGATCACGTGCATATATACTAGTATTTAATAAATTGAAAAGAAAAAAAACCTAGTTAATTGCCTAACACCCGATAGAAACTCGACCGTTTGTTGATATTGGTGGCGAAGGAGATAGTCGACGACAATGATGGCAAGCAACTTTTAGGGTCCGACGATGGTATGGCGAGGTCGGCGGCAGTTTCGACAGGTTCTAAACGATGATGGTGATTGAATTTTTTTGGGGAAAAGAGAATAAAATCTACTAAACTAGGACAGTTCACCGTTCGCACCTAGGTTGAATTTTTGGCTTTAGGGGTGAGCATTATTCAGTTTTAGACCAAAAATTGAACCGAGTCCAATAAGAGATTTGGTCCGGTTTGAAAAAAAATGGTCCGGTTTGGAAAAAAATACTAAAATTTCTTATTCGGTTTCAGTTTCGGTTTCGATTTTGGGTTTCGGTCTAAAACCGAAAATCGAATAAGATTTATACAATTATATAAATATTCTAATTTTATGCATATTTTGTGATTTAAAATATGTATATTTTAAAAACAATAATTCTATATATATGGTTTTGAAGTCCTACTTCGGTAATTCAACAATTAGTCCAACTTTGGACACAACTTTAAAATACAAATATGTGTATAAAAATTATAATTTTTAATATAATTTAACCACGATCCCAACTTGGATTCGATCCATTAAACAATAGCAATAGTCCAACCGAATAAACCGAATAGATTATTCGGTTTGGTTTGTTTCCATTTTGGCTAAATTTGGTTCAATCTTGGATTTTTAGAATTTAGGTTTATTAGGTTTTGACTATTTCGGTTCGGTTCAATCCGAATAAACCGAATGATCAACCCTATTTTGTTTCACATCTCAATCACAACAAACGCACCAATAATTGTTAAAGCAAAAAATTATGCATTTAATATTTCAATATTTAATAATTATCTTTTCTACAATAGACATGCCCCTATATAGGAGAAGCAACTGAAAAGAAAACTACTATTCCCGATATGAGACTAAAAATGAGTAAAATACAACTAAATAATAGCTACTAACAAGCCTAGAGCTTATCCAAACAAAATAGAATCCCCATATCAAAGCCAGATTTGGTTGGTAGTGAGGTTCACCATACCACGTCTTCTGCATCTTGTGTACACACGCAAGGATGACTGGTGTGCGTCTCAATGTCCTCATCAATTACGTTGGATATATTACAGAGGGAATAAGACATCTGTTAGAGTTATTTTATTTTGTTATTTATCATACGAGGGTATAATAGTAATTGTGGGTGTATTGCATATCAATATAAATAGACATGAGATGCAACATAGGGTTTAAGGTCCTTGCAATCTCCTTTCTCATATTCTCTCTTCTCCTACTTTCCCTTCTCCTCTCTATCTCTAAACTTAACTTGGTATCAGAGCATATATTTGTAAGCATATATTTTTTTCGGCTGTTTTTTGTCTACTTTTCATGATTCGCAGTTCGTCGTTCGTTGTTCGTGGTCGTTCGTGGTTCGTTTATGAGATCTAGGATTTCTGCAGACCTCCGTTGGTTATTCGTCGTCGGTTGAGGTTCGTTGTGAGATCTAGGGTTTCAAAGACCTCGTCTTTCTGTTGCATCTGCAAGTATGGTGGGGACCGAATCTTCTAGCGAGGTTAATAGTGGTGGTGGTAGCGGAGGTGGTTCTCCTTTCACTGTTATTCATAATGATGAATTAGGAAAGTCGATTACAGTGGTGAAACTCAATGGTGCGAACTACCTTGCCTGGTCCAAGTCTATCAAAGTGGTGTTAAGGGCGAAAAATAAGTTGAAGTTTTTGACGGAAGAACCCCTACCTGAAACGTCAGCTGAGTATGAAGATTGGATGAGTGCAGATGCATACGTTATGTCGTGGTTATGGCATAGTATGGAACCACATATCGCTGCTAATGTTCAGTGGTGTGAATCAAGCAAACAGATTTGGGCATCTCTGAAAGAATCATATTCGCAGAAGCGAAATGTTGCCCGTATCTATGAGTTGTACGAGTTATTGTTCAATACAAAACAAAATAGGAAGCCTGTGAATGAATATCTGGCTTCAAAGAAGGCTTTGTGGGAGGAACTGCTTCAATATCATCATGTTACTACTGATTTGAAGGAAGGTCGGAGACAGAAGGAAAGTTTCATGTTTCACTCATCCTAGTCGGCTTGGATCCTGCGCTCGAACCTTATAAAGCTCAAATCCTTGCTGGAGAGTAGTTACCTGCGGTGGCAGATACTTTCTCCCGTCTCAATCGTTCCTTTCTGGGACAGAGTTCTGTGGTACCGACTACTAACTCTTCTGCCCTAGTTTCTAGTGTTGTTGGTCGTGGTGGTGGACGTGGTATTGGACGTGGCGGTAGAGATGGTGGTCGTAGTTTTGGTCGAGGAGGAGGCCGTTGTGGTAGAGACAATGGTCGTAGTGGTGGCCTCGGTAGTGGTGGTGGCCGTGGTCAACCACGAAAGTGTAACTATTGTGGAATGGTCGGTCATGTAGAAGACTATTGTTGTTACAAATGGGGCAAACCAGAATATGCACATCAAGTGCATGATGAAAATATGCAGTCCCAGGTCACCACTTCTGCTCCCAGAGCTGATACTTCGGGTTTCAATCAGACTTCAACGTCCGATACCTCATCTCCATTTCAACAGATCCTCCAGAAGTTGAACGCGCTTGCTAGTACCACCTCCCAACCTACTGCAACCATGGCACATATAGGTAATCTTGCTTTTGTGGCAACCCAGTCACCATCCACCTCTTGGGTCATCGACTCAGGAGCAAGCTCTCACATGTCTGGAATAACATCTATCTTTCATAATCGTAGTTCTATGAAACATAATATTATCTTGGCTAATGGGTCTACTCGTCCTGTGCTTGGAAAAGGTGTTATTCACCCTACTCAATCACTATCATTATTTGATTCATTATATGTGCCTAATTTTCCATTTAATTTGTTATCTGTGAGCCAGTTAACCAAATCTCTTCAATGTTCTGTGACATTTTCTCCCAATTCGTGTGTTTTTCAGGACCTCAGGACGAAGAAGACGATTGGTTCGGGACATGAAAAAGATGGACTATACTACTTGGATCTACCTGGAAAGGCCTTCACTTCTGTTTCTTCTTCTCTGTTGCAGTGACATTATCGTTTGGGACATCCGTCTTTGGCTAAGTTGCGTCAAGTTGTTCCTAGTTTGAGTCATGTTTCTAGTCTTGAATGTGAGGCTTGTCAGTTAGGCAAGCATCACCGTAGTTCATTTCCTCGTCGTAGTGAGAGTCGTCAATTATAGTCTTTTGATCTTGTTCATTCTGATATTTGGGGTCCGTCTAGAGTCAAAAGTCCAAAAGGATTTCAGTATTTTGTTATTTTTATTGATGATTATTCCAGAATGACTTGGTGTTATTTAATGAAAGAAAGATCTGAGTTTCCAAATGTGTTAGCTTCCTTTTATAATGAGGTCTATGTTCAGTTTGATAAACGTATCAAAATTCTGCGTTCTGATAATGCTTTGGAGTATACTCAATCTTCTGTGAACAGTTTCAGTGTTGATCGTGGTATGATTCATCAAACCAGTTGTGTCCACACTCTCAACAAAATGGTATAGCCGAACGCAAACATCGACACATTTTATATGTGGCTCGAACTCTCATGTTCAATATGCATGTCCCTAAACAGTATTGGGCAGATGTCGTTCTTACTGCATGTTATCTTATTAATCGCATGCCATCATCTGTATTAAATAACAAAGTTCCATTTACTATATTACATACAGATGTCGCACCTTTTTCCTTATCTCCTCGAGTGTTTGGGTGTGTCGCTTTTATTCATAAATTGGAACATAATCGAGATAAGTTGGCTCCTAGATCTCTGAAGTGCGTCTTTCTTGGTTATCCTCGTACTCAAAAAGGTTATCGTTGTTACAGTCCACAGTCACGCAAATATTATGTCAGTGCGGATGTTACATTCTTTGAGTCTACCACTTTCTTTCCTTCAGGAGATCATTGTATTCCTTTTACAACAGATTTGATATCTTTCATACCACTTTCGGTCATTCTTGAATCAATTTCTGTCTCCATTCCCCATTTACAGGTTTATCAGAGATCCAAGGACAGGCCAGTGGTTCTGCAGAATTCAGCCTTCAACCAATCATCTTCCGTGCTTGAGGTTTCTGCTCCCATCACCACATATCCAGATGATCTTCCTATTGCTCTCAGAAAAAGACAACGCCTTTATACCACAAAGAATAAGCATCACATTTCTAACTATGTTTCATTACACCGTGCTTCATCATCTTTTCATGCATTTGCTATTTCATTGTCTTCTATTTTTATTCCCAAAACTTACAAGCAGGCTATGTCATCTTCTGGTTGGAAAAGTGCAATGGATGAGATGTATGCTTTACATCAAAATCAGACTTGGGAGCTTACATCACTTCCTGTTGGAAAGCAAACAGTGGGTTGTAGATGGGTGTACACTGTTAAGTATCACCCTGATGGTTCTGTTGAGCGTCTCAAGGCACGGTTGGTTGCCAAAGGGTATACTCAGACATATGGCATGGATTATATGGAGACTTTCTCTCTAGTGGCTCGGCTGAATTCAGTTCGGATTCTTATTTCTGTGGCGGTTAATCACCAATGGCCTATATATCAGCTGGACATAAAGAATGTTTTCTTGCATGGTGACTTACAGGAGGAGGTTTATATGGATCAACCACCAGGATATGTTGTAGCAGAAAATAAAAAACTCGTATGTCGATTGAAGAAAGCATTATATGGACTGAAACAGTCACCTCGTGCTTGGTTTGACAAGTTCAGTTCAGTTCTCATTCAGTATGGCTTTCGGCGTATCACATCAGATCATTCAGTATTTTGCTATTCTTCTTCAGCAGGTATTATCGTGTTGATTGTTTATGTTGATGATATCATTATATCTGGGAGTGATCATGTTGGAATTGTGGACTTGAAGGCCTACCTTAGTCGTCAGTTTCATACTAAGGATTTGGGTCTTCTTCGATATTTTTTTGGAATCGAGGTTGCTCGATCTAAGAAGGGGGTGTATCTGTCACAACGCAAGTATGTTCTAGACTTGCTCTCCGAGACTGGGATGTTGGAGTGTCGGCCAGTTGAGACTCCTATGGATTATCATGACAAGCTTGATGCTGACAGGGGAGAGTTATTTGAGGATGTTGGATATTATAGACGTTTGGTTGGCAAACTTATATATCTTACTGTTACTCGACCAGACATCACATATGCAGTTGTAGTTAGTCACTTTATGCATGCCCCTCGGCAACCACATTGGGAGGCTATCTCTCGCATTCTTCGATACTTGAAGGGTGCACCTGGAAAGGGTTTGTTGTACAAACCTTCCCAGTTGCTTATGGTGACTGGGTTCAGTGATGCTGATTGGGCAGGCAGTCGCAGTGATAGGAGGTCTACTTCTGGCTATTGTACGTTTGTGGGTGGCAATCTTGTCACGTGGCGTAGTAAGAAGCAGAATGTTGTAGTTCGTTCTAGTGCAGAGGCCGAGTACCGTGCGATGGCTCATACAGCTTCTGAGATGATGTGGGTGCAGTCTCTTCTTCATGAAATAAAAATTATGATTCCTATTCCGATGGAGATGTATTGTGATAATCAGTCGGCAATGTTTATCGCAAGTAATCCGGTGTTTCATGAGCGCACGAATCATATCGAGGTGGATTGTCATTTTGTTCGTGATTTGTTGCTGAAGAAACAGATTGTCACTCCTTATGTTCGGTCAGAGGATCAATTAGGTGATATCCTCACCAAACCACTTGCTCGCGGTCCATTTTCTGATTTATGTAGCAAGCTGGGCATGTCTGATCTATATGCTCCTGCTTGAGGGAGGGTGTTAGAGTTATTTTATTTTGTTATTTATCATATGAGGGTATAATAGTAATTGTGGGTGTATTGCATATCAATATAAATAGACATGAGATGCAACCTAGGGTTTAAGGCCCTTGCAATCTCCTTTCTCATATTCTCCCTTCTCCTACTTTCCCTTCTCCTCTCTATCTCTAAACTTAACTACATCTATACCAGTTATTGCATATGGCAGTTTCTCACTTACATCTCAGCAAAAATTTTGCTCCTTTCTAGCGGTTCCTAGTGCATGTTTTGATCTTGTATATCAGTATGTTGTGTTAGTAAGTTGTCTTACTCGTGATCATAGCTACTCGTGATCATAGCTACTCGTCACCTTCTCTTCTTCCCTCATGATTCGGATCTTCCTCCTCAAGCCGTGATTTATGAGGGCGATATTCTCAGGTACCTAAAGAAGTCCTCTGACTAAGGACTTGTCAATCTATCTACCTTTCTCTCACTTACGACACACATACACACACTTTTATATATATATGATGATGATTATGTTGGTTCCACGATAATCAATGGTCAACTAGTGTGTATTGTACATTCTTTGGAGGTAATGTATTAACCTGGCAGAACAAGAAACAAACATGTGTGAGTCTCTATCTTCGACTAAAGTTGAGTATTACTCAATGGCTTACGTGGTTTCCAAGCTTACATAGCTGAAAAGTCTTCTATTCGATTTTGATGTGTCAGGTCACTTCTTCGGCATCTCCCTACTGTGAAAACAAAAGGACCATTCATATTATTGAAAATCCTATTTGAGGCCGAAATGTTCATATTCACCACGTAATGGCTTTTCTCAGTTGGCCAACATCCTCAGTAAGGCTTTGCATAGACCGCCCTATCTTTGCTCTCTCCAAGCTGGGTGTACTTTATACTTGGGCTTCAGTTTGTGGGAATATAAGAAAAGGCACTATTTTCATGTTATCTCCATTAGCGTTAGTAATCAGTTTAATCTCATATCATGAACTTAGGAAGAGAGTTATATTGTCTGCTATATATTATACTATTTTTCTTTAATGAAGTAAGTTTGATACGTGGAACAAACTTCTAAAAAAACCGTAAACCAAATTGTTGCATATTGTTTTATGTATCTAACTGTTCTTTGAAACAATCAAACAATGATTATTACTGAAACTGCCGGCCTTAATCTTGTCCATATATATATATATATATAACTTCATCTTCATGATATGCTTGTCCAAGGAAGATGAAGTTATATATATATATATATATATAACTTCATCTTCATGATATGTTCACACTTCACAGTCTAAGTCATTCAATGATTCCTATCCAGAAAAACAGGGATCACATTCTTGGCTAACAAATGGTCTTGATGCTTGACTAGGATAAAGAGTTAAAGACTGCACATACACAACCATCAAAATAAACAAAAGCAAACCTCTTAGTAAATTCTTTATTATCCCCTAGTTCTTATATTATTTCTTCCACCAAATTTAACTGAGTAGAAGCCTCTATTACTAGCTTATGTCACACATTTGATAATGAATCATAACAGAGATGGAAATCTTAATTATGATTTGTAACTCTTTTAACAAGTCCAATCCAACAAGGATGCACTATAAGATTTGGAAATTGTTAGTTGACATAATAAATAAGCCAGATATAGTATATATATACCTTGTTCCGATGAAAGGGGCACAGCAGTTCCATTCGGCAGATCCAGATTCCTCTGCTGATGATCACCCTTTTCGGTGTATCTAAACATATCATTCAAAACAAAGTATCCCTTGTCCTGAGGAGCAAGAAAGAAGGACTGTGTAAAATCCCTTTTCACCTCATCCTTCCCCGTGAGATACCCAGTCACCAGAACAATTACTCCGCCGTTTAGTGAGTCCTGCGAATCCACCGTCTTGATCTCCGCCTTGAACTCACTGTAGTCCATTGCCAATATCTTCTCATCGATTGCCTAAAACCCATCGAAATCAAATTTAGTAGAAGAACACCGCATGTATTCCACTTTCATATGAAAGTTTACAATATATAATAAAGTGATGACCCCTCGCTTGTTTTAAACTTTCATTCGAAAAAAAATTAGCCAAAAAACTTTTTTTTTTCCCTTGCATCTTCAAGAGAAACTTTACAAAACACCATCAGAATCAAAATTTAGCTAAAAGCGATATTTTCTACACGAGAATATCCTCGTCAAAATCAAGACTTCGGCTAAATCGTCATATCTGTAAAAATCACAATCATGTTTTTAAGCTGAATGCCAATCATCTATTATACAATTCCTCTAAATCCCAAAACATGAAAGTGTAAACACATCATTTACTTACTCTCAAAATCCCATCATAATCATATTTTTCGCTAAAGCCTGTAATAATTCCTTGTACTATTATATATCCCAAATAAAATATCCTGAAACCCGCATCAAATCGAAGCTTTAACAAATGTCCCCGAATCAAAATCAGATTTTGACAAGAACCAATCATCATTATCGCAGTTTCGATATGGGAGTTCGCTTACATCCATGGTGGAGACCGAGTTCATCGACCCATCGGGATCGGGCCGGCCGAGCGTGCTGTTCTCCTGGTAGAACCGATACACGAGGGAAGGGGACTGGTGGAGAATATGGTAGAATTGCTGGACGAACGCGTTCCCGACCTAGGAAAAAAAAGGAGGAGTTTGTAAATTTGGAGAGAGAGAAAATAAGGGGTAAACTGGGAATCCGTGGGTCAAATTACATTACCAGTTGAGCTGAGGGGAGGGGTCCGGCGGCGGGAACTGACCGATTGTCGACCATGGTGGAACCCTAAACGAGAAATCTAGGGTTTTGGTGATGGGGATCTGGGAGGAAGAGGAGGAGGAAGAAGAGTACTGTCAGCTTCTTCTTTTTTATTTAGCTTTATTTTGTTGTATTTGATAATTGCAACGGATTAATTATGTTACGAGGGTTTTGTCATACAAGCCCTGCCTTGTCTCTATTTAAGGAGCAACTTTGGTGGGACCGTAAATCTCTAATAATATAAGGCTTAATGAGTAACGCTATTCCTATGCCTCCAAACTATTTCTCAAAACTAATCCTCCTTGTAACGTAACATTTTAAATAATATTATATAATATCTAACATTACAAACATAAAAAAAATTAACTAAAAAATTTATTTATCTAATTTTTTTAATAATAATAATAATATTAATATTATTTTGATTTTGATTTTAATATTAATTTTAATTTTAATTTTAATTTAAAATTTTGCAGTGTCAGTTGTCACATTAATCGTCACGTCAACTGCCACATTAACCGTCATATCAGCTGTCACATAAGAAGGAATTGTTTGGAAAAATCGTTTGGAGAAATGAATAACATTATTCAAGACTAATATAAGGTGACTTTTCGTTTATAAATATTCTATTAATTATTATTTTTAAAATTAACTAATTATTTAACTATCTAATATAATTTACTTATAACTAAACAATTCTAACTCAAGTGGTTATGGTAGGAAACATTTGTATTGATTGTCTGAGTTCAATTCCTAAAAATAACAATATTTATATTAAAAAAAATCAGCAAATATTTTTTATGCATATGTTTGTCTTTCACCACCAAAATAAATGAATTTTGTCTCTCCTCCGTACTAGAATTCAACTTATTCTTAAATTATTATGTGATTTATGTTAAAATTTTAATATAGCAACATAAAATTAACTTTTTTGAAGAAGAAAAAAAACTTTGGTGCTTCAAGTACGACTATGTTCTTTAAATAATGATATCATCTTCATGATTTTCATTCATTTTATAGTCTTTCTAAATTTATTTATAAATTGAAAAAAAATCACCATTTGTATTTACCTGAATCATGACCTTTATGTACCATCTAGTCCACAATAGTAGTTTGAAAGGACTGCATATATAGCAAATGACGTTTTTTGAAACAAAAATGCAAAGAAACTACTATACGCTTAGGGTGTGAGAACGAAAAAAAAAAAAAGGGGGAATGAAGAAATAAAATGGTGTTACAATGATAATGAGGTGGAATGTTAAGTGATGCATAGCAAGACAAGATATGTTGGCGCATAAAATAAGCTTAGCAGGAAGTAAAATTTAACACTTAATTTTTCTTTATTGACATGATCATTATGATACATTAATGGTAAATTAAATACTTTTTTAATGTTAATGTGCACAAGAAATAAATTTCTAACACCTTCTCTTCTAGAAAATTGAAACATCAATGTGGTTCATATATTAGTTTGTGCCATTAAGATTCATAATGGACCGACCAGTCACTCCTCATAACGATGGTACATTATGATATTTTTTGACTAAGTTTTCACTTTTTATAAATTGTGCATGCATTTTAGTCTTGCTTAATATGTCATCATATCTTATGGTGACTCAATTTATTTTCTGTTCTTTTTAGTCATAATTTTTGCTTTTTTCCTTGAATGAGCTAGAAAGTAACATTTGACTATCATGTGTAACATGAATGACTTTCACATTACAAAAAGCGGGATCTGTTTGGATATATTTTCTAAAAATTAGTTCTAGAAAGCAGTTTTTTAAAAGTAAGTTGTTTTCTGAGTATAGAAATTATGATTTTGTGTTTGGTTAGATTCATCTTGAAATTTGTTTTCTGAAACAAAAAATAAAAATTTTGTTCGATAAAATATTTTTATAAATGGTGTCCAGTTGTTCGTGTCCAACTGTGTCCCTCCCAAACGTGGATCTGAATATCTCCGAGGATTTGGTCATCGTCGTCCCAAAACCCTAACCCTAAGCTGGCGATCGATGTCCCAAAACTCTAACCCTAACCTGGTCGTCGTCCCAAAAATCAAAAACCTAACCCTAACCCTAACCCTAACCCTCATCCGCCCATCGTCGTTCCGTTGTTGGTCGTCATCCAGTTGCTGGAAAGGGTGGAGCTCGTATCACGAGGTGAGGGAGGAGCTGGGGGAGAGGGAGAAGCTCGTACCTCGATGCGGTAGAGCTCGAGGCTCCCGAGCTCGAGGCGACCAAGTCCATCGTCAACCTGGTTCGGATCCGCCGTCCTGGACCTAGCTCGAGACCACCAAGTCCATCGTCGACGAGCATGGATTCGGATCCGTCGTAGTGGACCTAGCTCGACACCGCCAAGTCCATCGTCGATGAGCCTGGACTCGGATCTGCCATTGTGTGTAACGACTGATTCCGTTCAAGCGGATAGCCGATTCAAACGGCTCAAGTGCAACGACCCAACCCGTTTTGCTCAACGAGAAGACTCGCTTGAGACAAAGGATTTCAGACTTGGCCCTTTAGGAGTTCAGACTTAGACTTTCAAAGGCGCGCTCGGAGTATCTCTCGACCGAGTCAAATCATCGCTAACGTGGGTGGCTACGATGAACTTGTCTTTGCTTAGCCTGCACACTTAAAATATAGACGATACATGCTAGTTGCTAGGTGAATTACCAATTGTATGCTAATAAAGAATACAACGCACCTAGCTAAGGGAATAATCTCATCTTGTATTGCTTGTGTTAGAACATAGAAATAAATTTTGGCTAATAGTTGGACCCTCGCATGCTACCTTAGCTTCGTGCTAGTAGACTCCGCTAATGCTTCGAATAGATCATTATACTCTTTGTAGTGCACTAATTGTAAGCCCCCTGATTTTTTCAAGATTTTTCTAGAATTTTTCGGGATTTTTCTGTCATTAAAACCTAGGTATTTTCTAATTAAATAATTTTTAATTGCTATTAATTAATATTAAAATATTATGGAAATAATATTTTATGGTGTAAAATGGAAAACCGAGCATAGGATAAATTTCGGTGAATTTATTGGACTCCGGAAGCATTTATAAAAGGCCCTAAAAACTATTTATTTAATTAATTATTTATTTATTTATTAAATTGTTATTTATTTAATTAATTATTTTAATAAAATACCCCGGCCCAGCCCAATAACCCAACTCCGGCCCAGCCCGCTCACCCTATCGGGTCGGGTCGGGTCTGTCCAAACCCGACCCGCTTGAGACCCGACCCGAACCAAACCCTAATTCCAAACCGGGTCGGAAACATTGTTCCGACCCGGCGGCGCACCCTATTTAATTCCCTCGAATTCCGTGCCACCGCCGCCGCCAACTACCCCGACTTCGCTCCTCCCCGTGCCGACGACCTCCTTGCCGGAACCCTAGATCAGAACTCCCGCTGTCATCTCCGCCTCCTTCCTCCCCGCTGTGCCTGGACCACCGCTCCCCTCGCCAGTGCAACACCCGCCTGAACCCTAATTTCCCTCCTCGCTCCGCCCGGACTCGCCGTATCCTCTCCACCACCTCCTCGAACCCCCCAGCGCCGCCTGGACACACCCCGCAGCCCAACCTCGACTACCCCTCTCCGCCATCTCCTCCCCTCACCGCCTACGACGAAGCCCTAGCTCCACCGCCCTAAGCCCCGAGCCCCCTCGGCTTCGACCCCACGACCACCATCTCTTCCTCCTTCCCCGACGAGCTCCGCCTTCATCCTCCTCGCTCCGCCGCCTCACGACCACCGCCTTGCTCCTTCGCCACGCCGCTCACCGCCCGACCACCTCGTCTCACCATCACCACCGTCTCCCCCAACTCCTCACCGCCTCCACAGCCTCCCCCGCAGCCACGAGCTCTAGCACCCAGCCACTGCTCCGGCCGCAACAGTCGACCGCCCATCCCCCGCCCGCTCCGGCGCGCCGCCGCCGCCGGCCAGCGCCGCTAACCTCGCCAGCGCCGCCCCCAGCCACCTCTGGCCGCCAAGCTCCATCAGCAGACCCTAACCCTAAACCTAAACGCAGCACAGGACACGGACACGACTCGGACACGTGAGAAACGGTCTTCGCGGAGCCCTGTTCAGGTACTCGTAACTTTCTGCTCGTAACCCCGTTTTCAATTCCGTCAGTTGCGTTGCGTAGCCTGTATGACCCCCTCGGTGCCCGTGCAACCCGCTCGGTGCATCGCGTCCTGTGGTGATCGCACACCGCGATCCAAAAACAGGAAAAACAACGCCCTGTTTCACCCCGAAACTGAGTCTGCCCCGTCAATCGGGACGACTTGGTCGTACGCGATCTTTACCGAACTGTGCGCGACGTTGATACGGTCGTGTGGGATTTCGCAGAAGTCGATTCGGAGGTGCGTGCACCCCGGAATCAACGCGTATCCGCCGACACCGTCCCGTATCCGTCGATTCTGGAACACGCTGTAACTTTGTGTACGCATGTCGGATCGAGACGAAACTTGCGCCATCGGACTCGTAGCAATACGCTGGTCCTGTGACCCAAGTTTGGTTCGATTCTGAGAACGTTGACAAAATCGCGTGTCGTGGGCCCCACAGGCCCCGCTCGACGGGCGATTTTGTGATCGGCTCATCGGAATTCAATTCTAAAAGTTTCGTTGGGTTCGTATCAGCGTTTCTGACCTGTTAACACTGAGTTTGGTGAATTTGGAGACTTTTGACCCTGACACGCTTTTCGGTGCAAAGTGGCCCACATGTGGACCCCGCTTTGACCCGGAATTGTCATTTTTGCCCCTTTGTCCAAATTGGACGTAAGGACAGGCGTTTCTAGCTATTTAATATTTTCTGAATCTAATGGTGATGTTTGTTTCAGCAACCGGAGTAGTACCTGCAGATCACACTGAGACCAGAGCTACAGTTGGAGCCAGGACCCCAGGCAAGTGTACCTTGCCAAACTTTGCAGTCTTGTTACATATTCTCTTTGATTCTTTTACATTGTTGTGCATGCTTAACCTAGGACCGTGTGACGTACTTAGCGTCCGATTATTAGTCGGGTGCCAACACCGTACGCGGTGTTGGGTACGGTCATCTAGAGATGGACATTCGTGACACTATATATTCTTGTACTTGTCTTACCAAGTACGCTTGACTCAGGACACTTGACACTATTCATGAGACAGGATTTTCCCGAGATATTCGTGGTAATTCTGTATAGGATACAGGACTTGGACATTATATTCTTAGATATAGTATGACTTGTTGCATTAGTCTTGATCCTGCGTGTCATGGACATGAGACGTGAGATTTCATTGGGTGGGGAGAGTGTTACCATATGAAAGGCTGATTATATTATATATTGACATCTGGATGTGTCTTAGTCTCTGACACAGAGCTATGGCACCAGTTCTGGCCCTTCGAGAAAATACTGCTATGGGTTTCTCCGACACTGATCCTGTAGTAGTCTCAGCCCGAGTATGGAATAATGTTCTCATTTGCATATCACTTAGCTGGTTATTTATTCACCCTATTGTTCATTTATTGCTGCACTGCATTTATTTTGGCTTGTATTTTCTGTACCTTGCTGTCCCCTGAGGACCTGGATCCGGACTATGTCCCCAGGTATAGCTGACGAGATCTATCCCGAGGTATACGGGACCGGAGCATTAGCATTAGCAGGAGCAGGTGCCTACCTTGGAGCAGAACCAGGATCTGAGGACGAGATCGTACCAGAGGACTTCTCTTGAGTATTGGCTTGAGATACTCATTATTTTCAGTTTCTAGTTATTTACTTTCCAGTCTATTTCATTGATGTAGCAGACTTGTACTCGGATTGTTCTCCGAGACATTTTATTGAGATTTGTCAGTTATTTATTTACTTTATTTCTGTCATTTAATCTGTGATTATCTGTTGTGGATGAGATTAGTATAGACTGTGACTGGTACCACTGGATCTACTTATTGTTATATCGCAGCTTAAGTATGCCCCGATGGATCCATTAAATTGGGTCTGTCCATCGGTGCGTACTGCTGGCCATTATCACGCGTCTGGTCCCGCGATATTTTGGGACTGGGGTGTGACACTACTTCACTTATTTACATTGCTCGCCTTATGGATTATGTCGTCCGATATGTCCCTGTACGGTTGCACTCCTCGCACTACCCCTTAGACCCGTGCTAGCGAAATCACTTATGTTTACAAGTATGGCTATGCTGCATGTTTACCTTAAAGTTATATTCATATTGTTTCAATGCTTAGCTGCTTTACTTATTCGTTATGCTCGTCCCGTAGATTCATCCCACGATCATGTAACAATATCCGTATCGTGCATGCATCTAGTTAGCCAGAAGACTATCAAATAGTCTTTCTGTGCAATATGAACCTGCAAGTATTCGGGACCGTTAGGTCGCCAAGGCAGTTCCGAACCAAGGTAATGCATCAAGTCAAGTTAAACTCTGAACGAGAATCATGTCAAGTAAAGCAAGAATCACAGCTCATTGAGCAATACTCGTTCAGAACAAGAATCAAGATTGAGCATGTTGTGTTGTGAATATGAAAGACCCAAGACTTGTATGTCATGGACAACTTGGTAACAAGGGAGATTTTTGAATCTCGTTCCACGGACGGACTCCAGGGCACCGGGGCCGATCCGATCCAGATGAAACTCATACAGCAGTCTTAATCGTGTGCGAGCAGGATGGCTTGTGCTTTTCACGCTGCGCCATTCTCGCTCTAAGACTGATAGTCTCATATGTTGGACGGGATGGCTTATAGCACACCGTGTGCTTTCATTGTATACCATCATCGTTCAAGACTATAACTCATCCTTTATGGCTATGCCAGCGACTCCTGTTCATATAGATAAGTCATCCTCGCTTAGCGACAATCCGTGTACGAGTTATTGCATCGTACCCAAAATCTGGAGTACTGAACGATTATGAGTATAAGATATATGTACATATTGAACACTTGAATATCTTCTACAATACACACTTGAGCATCCGTGTAACTCATGCACCTGAGTCAGAACCCCGCTCATGACACTCGTGTTTGCCTATACAATTTTCCTTGGATTATATATATATATATACTCGTACTTGGTTTAACTTGGTTTACCTTGGACAGGGAAGGACGGATGGTAAGTTGGTAATAATCGTCGTGTTACTCATATATCGCACAACGCACCGCCACACGTGTTAGGATTTTTATTATGCCATAAAACTGATCCTAAGTCAAGACTAGAAAGACAACTTAATAGATAGTGCACGGAACCTATATAATGTGTTTGAATTTGTCGAGCGGGCGAAAAGCCTCCCCACTAGTGCATTCTTGTACTGATAACCCACAAGATTGCTTGTAGGGTGCGAGAGAACCTCGTTCGGTGTGAAAATCCCCTTCGTGCGTGCTAAGGTATGGAGTTCGCTCTGGAGTCTTGGAGCGTTGCCTCTGGAGCTGAAGCACATAGACAAGACATAATATTGGAACATCGCCTATGTATCATTCCATAAGTTGTAGCCACTTGGCACGCTTTTATTGTTTTGAGAGAGAGGGCTTGAGCGACTTATAATCTTAGCCCAGCGCCGTTTGTAATACTTGTTCAATATCAATAAAGTGCTTGTTTTACTTTCATACTTGTGTTATTCAATGCTTCCGCTATTTATGACTCTGTGAACTTGTTACCAATCGCATGTTCGTTTTTTATTCCGTTGTATTCGGACTATCTGTGCGACTTTGTGGCTTAGACATTTTATCGCCTGTTCGTATCATGGCCTTCTACGGGCGTAGTTTGCGCTCGTGTGGCATCATATCCAGATGGGAACAATCGTCCTACGGGAGCGCTGGCATGGTGATTCGCACCTAGAGGGGACGGTTGATTTCTGCGGGAGATCGGGGCGTGACATATTGGTATCAGAGCATCGGTTTTACGTCTTTGGACTTCTTATCGATTTTCTCAGTTTTGAAAGCTCGTTCGTGGGTTATGTACAAAATGCTCTCTCTTGTTGATCCGTTGGGATGTTCAATACAATGAGTCTAAATAATTTTTAAAAATTGCATGTCATTGATATGATTGCTTGAACTGGATAGTTATGCGAAGACCCTTGTTCCGACCTGTGTTAGACTTTGTGAGAATAGACTCATGCTAGAATTTGCAAGTTATGTACGATCCCAAATACTTGTACGTGATTACCAAGCTGGTTAGTGTGCGAGATAGAATATCGTCCGGACGGTTAGCTATACACACAGTCTTTCGGCTAAGTTGTGTTGATTATCGTGCGCCAAGACCCTTTTGCTGTGAGCAAGTTTGCAAGCGAGTTTAAAATATTGTTCAGATAAGGATCAATCAGACTTAGAATGGCAACCGATAGAAATATTATCAGATTATCGCTAAGGCAAAATATAGAGATCGTGCTTGCATTTTGAAGAAATAGCTCGGACGATATTTTATGTCAATGAGATACAAATCAAATATGGTTTACTTGGATTGCTATCAATAGAGGTATATACGAGACTAAGATTTATCAAGGCGACGCTTAGGTGTCACGCAGGAGTTCTAAGGAATGACTTGGTGAATATGCTAGCGAGTGATGCGAACATTATTGAGAATTTAAATTGGATGACTCGATTCCTGAGTGGTGTATGGATCATTTTGGAAATGTTGAAGCGAATTTGAAGGTCTCGTACGATAGTTGGTTTAAACGATTGAGAATGTGTTGAACAAGTGATAAAGCTTATATCTAATAGGGATTCAAGGTAAAGGAATCAATATCTTGGTCAAGAAAACTTGGTGGGTCGTGTGGGCGATTTTGAATTGAATCAAAATGGACTGAACTTGAGTAGGATATTACTCGATAGAAGTTAGCCTGAGAATAGATATTGTGGTTTCTATTTAACAAACTTGATATGGTATCGATAATTGGAAGATAGCATGGATTGATAGAAGTAAAGGAATATTGTTATTCAATAAAAGATGTAAGCGATAACGGATTCGATCTGGATAAACTTTGGCTTGGGATTTGAACTTGGTTATTTGATTAATGCTAGAAGTAAGACTATAGAATTATCGAACGGTAACATTGAAGTTGAACGATTGGATAGACGAATTATGATCATGGTATGAACGAACATAACTTGGTGGATGTCACGACCCGCACCCAAAAAATCGGACATGAGTCGTGGGTACGTCCAGCCTACGCCACAGAATCGGCGGTGGAACGCTGTAAAGGTTCGTTCTAGGTCAACCATATCTATATATCTCACAAAAATCTATCAATATCCTCTCCAAAAGGAGGGCAACAACACAATATATATATGAATAATCCTCTCCAAAAGGAGGGCAACCACGCAATATATATAATCTCTCAATCACAATAACTAGGGGAAGAATAAAAGCACGATATGATATGAACAAAGAAACAGAACCAAAGAGAGCAAGACAATATCCAAAATACAGTCCAAGTTTATAATAGTCTACAACATCTCACAGCAACAAAAGAATAAGTACAATCATCCAAATAAACAGCTGGGAACAACCCAAGAAATCCACCTAGCTAACTAGGGCGCTAACGGCGTCTCCTCGCAGGGCTCCTCCTCAGTATCGGGGTCACAACCCTCGTCAACACCTGGCCCGTAGAACGTCAGGCAATAATCCTCAGGATCCTCTAAAAAAAAATATGCCCAGTCATGACTAGAGCAAAGTACATAACTCTGAAAGCAACTCCAAATACATGGTAAGGTGTATATGACGAGCAATAGAAAAGTATACAAGATGCACAGGAAATAAATACATGCTGGAGTAGATAAAGTAGCTGCAATGTAAACTGGAGAACAATACAAGTAGAGAAGTAACTGTATGTAAGAAAACATGAATACTAGCTAAGTGCCTTGAGCACAAGTTCGTTATGTGATCGGCTTAGGTTGTACATGAAAAACACTACGATAACTCCGTTATACGTGAGTTGCATAACCGACATACACATGAATACTGTTTGGCTTTGATCACATAACCAACTCCTACTCCCCTCCCCCACTAATACTCTTGGATCCAACCACAACACGCTACGTACATGATAATAGCTCGCGCGCACGAA